>JAJOZX010010653.1:105000-128510 GCA_023014485.1 Bathynomus jamesi | reverse complement strand
GTTTCAAAATTATGGTTAAATGTTTGTTCAAATCTTTTAAAGCCACTTAGTGCATGTTTTTAAACCTGACTAATCCCGGCTATAGACGCCATTTGTTACAAACAATAAACAGAGATTAAATTGAATGTATTCTTTATGAAGGCATGCATTTTTCTTTGACTTCACAGAATACACACTGCCCGTTGAGAAAACCAAACTTTTTCCCGCGATTGAGGCATGCCACGACTCTCAGAGGTCAACAGAGGTCGTGCCTGGGCATGTTGGATGCAGGCATGTCTGCTGTCCAAGTTGCACAACGAATGCATGTGCATCCAGCACAATCTCTAGGCTTGTTAGACGGTACAATGCCACAGGAAGTGTTCAGGACCTGCCAAGACGTGGGCGACCTCGTGTGACGACCCAACGCCAGGATCGCCACATTGTACTGCAGCACCTGCGTCATCGGCAGCGGAATGCTCGTCAGACAGCCAGAGAGACACCTGGTATCCACAACAACAGAATTAGTGACCAGACCGTCAGAAACCGACTCCATAATGCAGGACTCCGATCCCGCAGGCCTTACAGAGGTCCTTTCTCACTGATTCAAGAAGGCAACGACGCCTGCAATGGGCCTATCAGCACCGTGACTGGACACAAAGAATGTGGAACCAAGTTTTTTCTGACGAGTCTCGCTCAGACTGTCCATCTGATGGCCGTGTCAGGGTATACAGACGACCAGGGGAGCGATACTCAGATGCTGCAGTAGTGGAGCATGACAGATGGGGACAAGCATGTTCCCTCTAATTTTTTTTAGTCCGTGTGCGCAAGAAATTTTCGTTGTGCATACATTTAGATTCATGGTGAAAAATTGTGCAAACTTTTCTGAGCGCTATTATCTTCAAAATTAATATATATAAATATTAAATACTTAATATATTTTTCCATAAGGTAATAGCTTGATCATTACGGTACTATTAAATGGATATTAAAAAACTGTTTACAATATTATATTTCTTAAAAAAGAAAACATTTTATCCATTCTAAAAATATGAATAAATAAAAAGTAGTAAATAAAATTCAACAAAAAATAAATAAAAATAAAATAACTAATTGAAATGATATTTTAGTTATCATTCTCAAAACAATTTTTAGCATTTAGCAATTTAAAATAGACTATCAAGATTAATACATAATTTTATATATTCACAAAATAGGAATTATGAGATAATTACTATTCGTTTTTATGCAAAAATAAGAAAGAGAAGGTTTATTTCAATGCGTTAATGTATAAAAGAAAAAATGCAAATACATAGAGTAAAAAAAATCCGTATTGCGTAATTGCGCGGACGTCAGCGAAGTCGGGCGGAAGGGGTTAATACTTAAAAGAACGATTATAGAGTATGTTGATGCAAATGGTCAGACCTTGTGTGACGGTATACTTTTTAAATTACTTCATTTACTGTCGTCACTCATGATACGCTTGAGCCTGTGCGCATTTTATTTTGCTGTGTGCGCGGGTTTCACAACGCGTGTGCGCGCGCACACGCGCACACCTTAGAGGGAACACTGATGGGGAGGACCAAGTGTCATGGTTTGGGCAGGAATTGCCTTTGCTTCAAGAACTGAGCTGGTGGTTGTTGATGGCGCTCTGACTGCCCAGCGCTACAGGGATGAGATTCTTCACCCACATGTTCTTCCATTCATGAGGCAACATCCAGAATTGGTGCTCCTGCAACAGGACAATGCCAGACCTCATGCAGCCAGGATAGTGCAGGCGTACTGCAGGACAAAGGTGCAGACTTTACCATGGCCAGCCTTCAGCCCAGACATGTCACCGATAGAGCACGCATGGGATGAACTTGAACGGCGAGTTCGCAGACGTCAGCATCAGCCGCAGAACATCAGGGAACTGACCAAAGCAATTATTGAAGAGTGGAGGGCCATCCCTGTTGCTTTCCTGCAGAGACTGTTGAGGTCGATGAGGGCCAGACTCCAAGCCTGCATTGTGGCTAGGGGTGGCCATACGCGTTATTGACTGTTTGTTATGTTAAAGAATCATTTACTATATACTGAGTCCTCATGTTTATTAATAAATCTCAAAATTGCGTTTCTTTTTTTGACCAGTATATATATATATATATATATATGATGAATAAAACCACGAAGGAAAGGAAACACAAAATGGTGCTCAAGCACTTCGTCTAATGACATCCTCAGGAACACTGAAGTACATAAAGGGTGACAGCCTATATATATAAGTTACAGAAAAAAAAAAATAAAAAAATAAATAATATATATATATATATTATTATAATATATATATATATATATATATATTATATATTATATATGCAATAAACGGAGAAGTAAAATAAAAATTAAAAATTAAAGGATTAACAGAGAGGCATACAGATTTGTAAGGAAAAAATATCGATTTTTAGCACAAGATCAAATGAATTATAAAAATACAAATTTATACTGGAAATCTGCCCGGGTTTTAACACACTGCCTTTTTTGTTTAAGTTTCGATGTATATAAAATAAAATGAAAATTAAAAGTTAATAAAGTAGCATACAAGTTTACCAAAGATTTAGCGTTCTACCCTTCTTATCTAAATCTGTTTTGAAGGAATTCAAAACAACAGGATCGACTTAAAAAAGACCGTTGCTTATGTTGAAGTTATTTGAAAGTTGGATAATGGCAAACTCAAGAATATTTCTATTAACAATGTTGCTAGAGTGGAATAAAACTGAAGCATTATTCCAATCAATACAGTGGGATAACTCTGACAAATGGACAAAAAGGGGCACTGGACAACTGTCCTGTTCTAACGGAATATTGATGCTGTTTTATACGTGTGTGCAAATCCTTTCCCGTCTGACCTATGTAAAAGGAATCACATTGTTTACACCCAATTTTATAGATAATGCCTGAATTATTGGTAGGGCTATTTTCTACGATATTTTTCACAATATTGTTATATGAAAATACTACATTAATATCCAAAAGTTTAAGTACATTAGCAATGCCTAAAAAGCCCGGGAAAAATGGAAGTACTAAAATATTTTTTGACAAAGTACGAGTGTTATTATTGACACGATAGAAAGTTCGTTTTGCCTTGTTGAGACAAGATTCCATAAACGCAGATGGATAACACAGATCACTTCCAATACCGTTGATTTTTTCCAATTCGGCATCGATGTATTCCGGACTGGCGATCCTAAGGGCGCGGAGAAACATTGATGAAAAAATGGCCTTCTTAGTGGGGGTGTCATGTCCCGAGTAAAAGTGTACGTAGGACAAATTGTTTGTTGTTTTCCGATAGATACTAAACTTAAAACCTGGGCTTTCCCTATGTACACGCACAT
Source organism: Bathynomus jamesi (assembly GCA_023014485.1). Taxonomy (NCBI): domain Eukaryota; kingdom Metazoa; phylum Arthropoda; class Malacostraca; order Isopoda; family Cirolanidae; genus Bathynomus; species Bathynomus jamesi. Next base: position 125,163 of record JAJOZX010010653.1, on the reverse strand, counting down.
CCAAAAATGGGATTGAATTGTCTTGTTCCACTTCTAAAGTGAACTTAATGGAGGGGACTTGATCATTTAACTGAAAGAGGAAGTTATCCAGGTCACGATTCATGGGCCAGATACACAAAATATCGTCAAAAAATATTTTAGTACTTCCATTTTTCCCGTGCTTTTTAGGCATTGCTAATGTACTTAAACTTTTGGATATTAATGTAGTATTTTCATATAACAATATTGTGAAAAATATCATAGTAAAAAATAGCCCTACCAATAATTCAGGCATTATCTATAAAATTGGGTGTAAACAATGTGATTCCTTTTACATAGGTCAGACGGGAAAGGATTTGCACACACGTATAAAACAGCATCAATATTCCGGTAGAACAGGACAGTTGTCCAGTGCCCTTTTTGTCCATTTGTCAGAGTTATCCCACTGTATTAATTGGAATAATGCTTCAGTTTTATTCCACTCTAGCAACATTGTTAATAGAAATATTCTTGAGTCTGCCATTATCCAACTTTCAAATAACTTCAACATAAGCAAAGGTCTTTTTCAACTCGATCCTGTTGTTTTGAATTCCTTCAAAACAGATTTAGATAAGAAGGGTAGAACGCTAAATCTTTGGTAAACTTGTATGCTACTTTATTAACTTTTAATTTCATTTTATTTTTATATACATCGAAACTTAACCAAAAAAGGCACTGTGTTAAAACCCGGGCAGATTTCCAGTATAAATTTGTATTTTTATAATTCATTTGATCTTGTGCTAAAAATCGATATTTTTTCCATACAAATCTGTATGCCTCTCTGTTAATCCTTTAATTTTTAATTTTTATTTTTACTTCTCCGTTTATTGCATATATATATATATTATTTATTTATTTATTTATTTTTTCTTTCTGTAACCTATATATAGGCTGTCACCGTTTTATGTACTTCAGTGTTCCTGAGGATGTCATTAGATGAAAGCGCTTGAGCACCATTTTGTGTTTCCTTTCCTTCGTGGTTTTATTCATCATAAATATTTTTCACGTGTTACTTTCGTGAAATAATTTTCATATATATATATATATACCTTGGTTAACCTTGGTTTTGCTTCTGCCCGAATTGTTCATTCTGACGAAGATCAAGCTTGTCACTTCACCTTAGACCTACAGTTTAACGTGGAATCCGAACCACACCACACCACCAGCATCCCAGTGTCTTAACCACTAGGCTACCCAGGGTACCCATTCATCTACCAACCAATTTCTTTATTATATGGAAGGATGAACAGCTGGGTTTTGCTGCGCGCTGTCTGCCATCACCGGATCTCGATCCCAGGGCCGATGGATTCGTAGTCAGGGACGCTAACCACTACACCACCGAGGCGCAGATATATATATATATATATATATATATATACACACACACACACACTTCGTTTTCTTTGTTTTTTCCCTTTTACTCCAGCTGGAGAGAGTTTCTTACTTCCGGGGTTAAACCTTAACCCTAAGGAATTTTTAGGTACAGCCTCGTACCAGGCGTAGGATAGAGGTGCTGTATCGTAATATCTCTCCTACAGTTTCTCCAGATGTTATACTTATGGGCAGTTGGTTCAAGAACTCCACAGTAGATTTCTTTACTCCCCCTGTCGCTCCCACCACTATCGGGATTATCTCAGGTTCGACATTCCACATCCTCCGTATTTCATGTTTGAGTCTCTGGTATTTTAAGATCTTTTCCCTTTCATAGTTAGCCACATTCCAGTCACTGGGACTCCGACTTCCACCAAGAGGCATTTGTTACCCTCCTCTCACTACAATGTCTGGCCTGCATCCTGATGCTCTTATGTTAGTTGGTATCTCAAGATCATATAGGAGCAACACTTTATCATTGTCTTCTATTCTTTGTGGAATATGTTCCCAATGCTTTTCTGTTTCTAGCCCTATTTCATAGTTTTTACACAGCTTCAAGTGGATTAGTTTACAGACTGCATTGTATCTGTCTGTGTAGTTTCCTCTTTGTAAGAGTACTTCACATCCAGATAGTATGTGACCCAGTCTCTCGGATCTTTGAGCACAGTCTGCACATCTCAGTTTCATTTTTATCCTCAATATTTCTTTTGAGCCAGTTTGTCCGTAGTGCCTGGTGTTGTGCTGCCACCACTAGCCGTTCATCTTCTGATCTCAGTGACCCTCTCACCAGGAACTCAACGGTTTTATCCCTCTCTATGTATACTCTGTTTAGCACCTCTTTGTATACTTTGCTGAATTTATGCTCTTCCAGTTTTTCTCCTTTTCTTCTGATCTTTTCCTGTTATACCTTCTTTTTATGTTATATTTTCATGAGAGCTTTATTTGCAGTCTTCAAGCTGCTCAGGTCCTATGCCTGTGTCCAATAGGTAGTCATTTGCCTTTGAAAATGATGATGTTCGAGGCTTTTCGTGTTCATGGTCTTTTACAAATCTGACTAGCCTTCCTTCCTTCCTTCCTTCTCCTTCCTTTATGTACTGCACTAATCCTATTGTTGTGGCTTTGTGCACTTGGTCTATTAGCGCAAGCCCTAATCCACCGACCCTCCTTAGCAGGTATAGCCTTGGTGTGCATTGGTATTTATATATGATCCTATGCGCATGGAGCATTTTTCTGGTGATTGTATCCAGTTTGTTGATTTCTAGCTGGGTCCAGTTGATTATGCCAAAACTGTATGACAGAACATTCCTGCATAAATGTAATTGTATAACTCGTCCCTGGATTGGAATCCAAAACGCATTTCCCTTTTGCAATACACAGACATTCTATCGCTTTTATTTAATCTTACATACTTAATTATATAATTAATCACGTGGTTATAATTTTTCTCATAAGTGTGTTCATTCATTTTGTTCATTTATATACAGTATATTGTACTTCACTGATATACAGGGTGTCCCATAAGTCCGGTCTCATTGGAAAATTTTAATTTACAAAAGTAATACACTTGAGTTCCACTCGTGAAGAAAAGGCCTCACGAGTGTAACTCGCTTCCATATTAGCCATTGCGTGTTATTCTACCTGCAACCAAAAAAAGGGTTCCAAAACAAGACATCATTTTTGAACTTGAGGGGTCCCGTGTCTTAAGGTACCTAACCGCCAAAATTAAAATTCGCCAGAAATCGCCTCCAAAGTTTCTCTGTTATTAATTGAGCTGGAAGGTTCATTTTTGGCTAAATTAGAGTTCTAAGTATGCTAATGAAGATGTTGAGGAGTTTTTGGAATAGATTTTCATATTTTATATATACAGGGCGTCCCAAAAAAATGTATACACACTTTAACAGCTGATAGCTCAATTGATGTTTCTTTCTTTCAAAGTTAAACCCATTAGAATTAATAATGGCAGTCAGACTAAGCTTTGAACAAAGGAAATTCATTCTAAAATGCTACTGGAAGTGTGAAAACGCAGTTGAAGTGCAAAGACAGTTTACGAGGGAGTTTCAAACAGATCCACCAACGCGACTTACCATCACTCGAATTAGAGATAAGTTTGAAGCCGATGGAACTGTTCAGAATGTCCACAAGAAGCGTTCCGGAAGACCACGGACATCGACAAGCCCCACAAAGCAAGAAAGAGTACTGGAAACGTATCACCAAAGTCCAAGAAAATCTGTGCGGCAAGCGAGTCGTGAGGTAGGAATTTCAGAATCGTCTGTCCAACGCATTTTGAAGCGCTGTCAATGGAAAAGTTACATTCCAAGATTAGTCCATGCTATTAATGAAGATGATGATCCGGACCGAAGAGTGGAGTATTGCGAGTGGTACTTGGCACGATGTGGATGTGGATTGGACGAAGGGGTTTCGTAGAATACCCTCCGCGTTCACCAGACCTCACACCACTAGACTTTTTTTATGGGGATACTTAAAAGACAAAGTCTACGCTATAAAACCTGCAACAGTCGCTGAATTGAGAGCAGCCATTGAACGAGAATGCACACAAATACCAAACGAAATGTTTCGTGATGTTTGCGATTCCATTGCTTCGCGTTATCAGCAGTGCCTGGACCAGAACGGACGTCAGTTTGAAAACAGGCGTTGACAAAACAATTAAATAATGTCTGTAGATTCTATTACATTTTGAAAATGAAATGTATTTTAATAAACACTGCCTTTATAATTATTTAAAGTGTGTATACATTTTTTTGGGACGCCCTGTATATTTTTTTATTTTTTTACTTTCTTATTATGCCGAACTTTGGGTGCGATTTCTGGCACAGAATGAGGTGAAAAAAGTAGTTCGCTTCATAAGATTTTCAACCATACTTCTAGTGTCGTAAGGTCATTATAACCCAAACCACGCGATAGATGAAGGGTGAAAATAGTGATATCCATCAAAAACACGTTTTCGCCTGTGGTGGCGCTTAGGTACCTTAAAACGCGCGACTCCTCATTTGTTCTAGTTCTACTGTATTACTTTTGTAAATTTAATTTATAATAAATTTTCCTATGAGACAGGACTTATGGAACACCCTATATAGTCGAAGATTCATTCCAAATTATAATCCTTCTTGTTAATTGTACATTAGTATTTATTTGGTTTAACATAATCTTCACTTGGTACTTAATGTTAACATTTAACATTGTTTAGAATACTGAATATTCATGTTTAAAATTTGAAATAATTCTATTTTTATATTGCAATGTTCTCTTACATTAATCATTAAGTCTTATTATCGTTGTTCCTCGCTCGCCTCCGATTTTCTTTCGTGTTCTTAATAGTCCAAACTAATCTCGACTATAACCTACGATTACTAAAGGATAGTAGTACTAAAAACTTCAACCTACTCATTACATGCATTCGTTTATCTACACTAATTCATTCATTTCTCATCGGTGTGTGTGTGTGTGTGTGTGTGTGTGTTGTGTGTGTGTGTGTGTATTCCTTAGCGAGTTTTCCTTAATCATTCCTTTCGGAGTATTGCCTTATTCCTTAAATTATGTAATTAATTCTCTTGAAGTACTGTAAGAGTAAAACAATTCAATATGGTAACCCTGTTATTGTTTCTGGTAAAATTATAATCTATACTATAATAAGAGAGCTGTCCGTCCGTCTGTCTGTCTGTCTGTCTGTCTGTCTGTCCGTCCGTCCGTCCGTCATACTTTCAGAAATTGTAAAAAAAAATCAGAAATTGTATTACGGGCGGAAATGTGAAGCACAAGATTTTCATGACTGTGTTCTTTTCTGTAGTTTAGCAATGGGGGAAGGGTGAGGGGGGGGGAAGGGTGGGGGTGGGGGTAATGGGGGATGGGTGTGGTAATGGGGAGGGGTGGGGGTAATGGGGGAGGGGGTTAGCCCCCAAGTTGTATGAATGGGGGTGAGGAGGTTTTGGGAGATACCAGATTCAGAAATGGTGACACAATGTGAAGCTCAAAATTTTCACGGCTGGGTTCTTTTTTTGTAGTTTAGCCTGTCTAACCGTCAGCGAAGTGACGGGAACTACTAGTTTCTTATAAAAAAAATTATAGTTCTCAGAAGAGCTCTTTCGTGTAGTGCCAGTCGGGGTCAAAAATGATTTGTCCACGTTCGTGCGTGAACGATACAAACGATTTTGAAGAGAAGTTTTTAAGCCAGTAGGAACTTGACATTTACTTTTAAGCTCAAGAACCATTTACATTCTGAGGGTAGTTTCACAAATTTGGTTTCACAGGCTTAGGATGTGAAGCTCAAAGTTTTTATGGCTGTGATATTTTTATAAATATGTGAACTGACTTGCTTTTCTTCGATTTCACAAAAGAATATATAAAATTTTGTACGAGTGTGGTCTGACTATTTGTAAAATAACCGAAATTTTGTTTTTGCGTGCTGCCGACAGGAGACGCTCTGGCGCAGTCACGATGATATTTGTCGAGAGTTCTAATCCCACCCAGCGTCACACTGACGGACTATTTAATCAGCTCAACTTATTGGTCAAATAAACTTTGCTCTAAACTTTTTGTATTGAACGAATTTGTTCGATGTTTACATCAAATTATTCGAGACGACTTCCTTTATATTGTGGTGTAAAGTGCGTGTGGTGTAATTACTTAGGAAAAAAGTTATAGCCCTCAGAAGAGCCGCCCGTGCAGCGCCAGTCGGAATCATAAAGATGCGTGGACGATTATGTTATCATTTATTAAAGAATATTTATGCACCATAACTTGTGTTAAATTCTAACATAATTAAATTATGTATTAATTTATATTTATACATCTAATAATAATAATGTATTGCATTGTATTCAGTTATTAAAAAGTGTAACTAATAAGAAAAAGATTTCCGCTGGAGCCATTGTTTCAAGATTCATATTTGCCAATGACCAGTGTAGAGTGTGGAAAATTTGGGAGTACCGAAATGGAAGACCCACCTAATCTTGGATAAGCCATATTGACATTCAAAAATAATAATAAAAGTAAATCAGAAGGAGAACTTGAACTCTTGCTGAGAAAAACTAAAAAGGCACCAACGAAGAAACAAATATGGGATGAAAAGAAAAAAAGATTCCATAGCTAGAAATAGCAACATGGTTTTGGGAAGAAGAATAAAAAGATCGGGATAAGCATAATAAGCGTAATAACAGAGAACAACAGGGAGGGGCGAGACGAAAAGAAGCCGGAATAAAAAAGTTCATTATTGGTGTCAAGAAATTAAATTTATATATAATTTCAAGGTAAGAAGTTCATAAATTTCCCTTCGGTTATTAAATTTATGTTAAATAAGCTGACATTTCAGCTGTAATTGTTTAACAAAAGAGTATGGAAGTCCTGTTTATGGACAAATAGCTAGGCCGGTTCATCTTTAGCCTAGGTCTTCCATCTCCAACGTAGCCTAGGTTGTGTTTAGGCTACTCTGGTTGGAGCAGGACCTATTTTTTCCATATAGACTCATAGCGTATCAAACATTAAAATTTCATTCCATTGTTCGAGGCCACAGTAAGAAGATGCCCCTCTCAACGGACTCTGTTCGTGCACCTATTTAATGAATGAGATTTTTCATTAACTCACTCCCATCATCCTATGTACTATTGAGCTAAAATGTGTCTGTGTGTCTGTGCGTGTGTCTGTCCGCTTTCTTCGGAACTGTGCACAGCCTAAACGGCACATGGGAAAATTCTGCAACCACCAACTGATAGCCCATGAGCTTCCGATGTGCTCTGCCAAGTTTCCCGTCCTAGGTCACAATTACTGAGTCCGAAGGCTCCAGCACCGCGATAAAACTACAGAAAAGAACGCAGCCGTGAAAATCTTGAGCTTCACATTGTGTCAAGATTTCTGAATCTTAAGATTTTCATGTGTGACATATACTGCTACATATACTGTGATATACTGCTACATATACTGTGACTATACTGCTACCCGCCCGGAGGGCCAAGTTGTACAACGGTTACGAGGGGGTGGGAGTAATGGGGAGAAGGGTGGGGGTAATGGCGTTTTTTTTACTTTTGTCGCTTAGCCACTTCTTTCCGGAGGGCCAAGTTGTACAACGGTCGCGAGCGATAGCGAGCTACCGCTTGTATTTTACTAGTGCCTTAACTGCACTAGATCTTCCATACTCAGAATGATTCCGACCAAACTTGGAAAGCATCTTTAAGTGCGTTTCACACACACACACACACACACACACACAACACACACACACCACACACATATATATATATATATTATATATATATATATATTTGATTGAACAATCGACCGTACTTTTTATTTATTAATCTTGTCATGTTGTTGTTGACGTTATAAGAGGTGAAATTAGAGTTGTAGGAGTGATATCAGAAAGTGGGGAAATGAATGGGGAAATGGGAAATATAGATGAAGAGTTTTTTTTTTTTTTTAAGGCGGGGGGGGGGGGGGGTGTTTAAGGTCTGGTGATAGGTGATTCACCTTCCTTGCGCGTTCAAGCTTTTGTAGGGTGCTTGACTTGTTAGCTTATACTTTGGGTTTTCTACCTCTTTTATTTTTTATTTATTTTTTATTTTATTTTTTTATTTATTTATTTTTTCTTTTATTTATTTTTTTTTTATTTTTTTATTTTTTTTTTATACGGTACAAAAAGTGCCGTTGGTGGGGGGTTTCTGCTGCGGGGTAGACTTCTCTTGAAGTAGAAGTACTCTCTCCCGCGCTGAGGTCCAATATCGAGTTCTTCATAGGTCTGTGGAGAGGTGTTTCGTACCTTCCTCCAAGTTTTCTCCGCCCTACTGTGCAGAAGCACATTGAGGGCTGGTAAGTTTGCTTGTTGGTGCAGTGCCTGGGATGATATCCTGTCGCTGAGTCGTTTCCCCAGGATGAATCTTGTTCCAGCGTTCTGTATTTTTTGTAGCAACATCAGATTTGTGTCGCTCGTTGTGTGCAGTGGAATTGCCGGGTATTCTAGGATTGACCGTACGAGCGCCGTGTACAGCATCTTCTTATTTTTTACCGAGAGTCCCCTGAAACGGTAGAGTTTACTGAGCTCTCCTTTCGCTTTGTTTGATCTTGCTGTGGTGTGGTTTTTATAGCCAAAGCTGTTGATGGTCAGGCCGAGAGCTGTGCCTTGTTGCTTGTAAGGTTGGATTCGGTTGTTTATTTCTAGTGCGTGAACGTTCCTGCGGCCAATGTTAATAACTGTGAATTTCTGTTGGTTTGTCTGAATTTTCCAACGTTCCTCGAATTCATTGATTCTTTCAATTTGTCTCTTCAGCCTGTTGGCGTGTTGCTCTTTGCTGAGGTTTGATGTTACTATTTGCGTGATGTCGTCCGCGTAGATGAATTCTCGGGTGTCCGGTGGGGGCGGAGGCAATTGGGCGATGTACAGGTTGTACAGAGTGGGCGAAAGTATCGCTCCTTGGGGCACTCCCGCCTGGATGTCGAAGAGCTTGCCAGTGTGGGTCTTGTGTTGGACGTAAGCTTTTCGATCTTTAAGGAAGCTACAAAGGATTTTTCCTAAGTTTGCTTCCATGTTCTGTTCGAGGATGCGGTATTGTAATCCTTGGTGCCACACTTTGTCGAAGGCGGCCTTCACATCTCTCAGTACTATCGAGACTCTTCTGCTGAACGCTAGTTTGTCAGGGCGCTCGCTCTCTTTTATAACTCATTTTCGGAGGTTTTCCCGCAGTTTCGCGTACGTGTACTGACGGGATTGGTCAGTTTCGTACGTGTAACTTGAGGATTCGTTCTTGCCCGGTTCGCTGATTGTTTATTTTCGGGGAAGTCTCTTTTATTATTAATGCTTCGATGATATGAAGTCTTTTCTCATCTCAGGCTGTTTATAGTCTTGTATAGCCTGGATGTATCTGTGGAGTGGTTTAGTGTTGTTTTGAATTCCCTAAATGTTTGTTTGTTTTTCTTTGAGTTTGTTGTTTATTTCTGTGTTAAGCTGTTTTATCTGCTGTTTTATGGCTTGTGTGTGTGGTGTATGTGCGTTTTGTTTGAGGTTGTTACGTTGCCTTGTGAGGTGGGCTATTTCTCTAGTGTAATTTGGGTTGTATTTCCTAATGTTGCCTTCGGGTATGTATTTGTTTGCATAATTATTGATGATCTGATTAAATGTCTTGAGTGTTGTATTGATGTTTATGATGGGTGTGCTGTTTAATGTGGTGAATTGTTCCTCAGTCTGTATTTTGAACTGTTCCCAATCAGCTTTCTTGCAATTTCTGTAATTGTGCTAAGGCTGTTGGGGCAGAGTGTAGAACGTGTTGTAATGATGATGGGCAGGTGATCTGATGACAGTTGTTTTTCTGTTCTCCAGTATGTGTGTGTGTGTTGCTAGTGAGGGGGAACAGAACGTTATGTCTGGGGAGGAGTTTGAGTATCCTGCTTGATGTGGTATGTGTGCATATGCTTCTGTATTGTTAAGAATGAAGAGGCTGTTTAGTTGCGTGGCTATGTTGGCGCCTCTGGTGTTGCTTTGGTTGTGCAATGTGTAGGTACCAACTAGCGTCTTTAGCGTTGAAGTCTCCTCCTAATATGACATTAGTGAGAGAGGCCAGATTGTGTAACTGTGGATTATAATTGGCTGGCACCTGAGGTGAACTATCTGGTGGATGTAAACGTTGATTAGTGTGGTGGTGTGTTTTGCGCTTGTTTTAATGTTAACTGCCTGTATTTCTATCGTGTTATCTGCTTGGATTGTATTTGTATTTCTGATGTTATCTTTACAGTTACTTAATTTGCAGTCCCTCTTTTTCTCTTTGGGAACAATGACCTCTCTTGTCTCTCGAACCTGCTTCTCTTTCCTCTTTGTTGTATTTTTTTGGGACATGCCTTTCCACAATTTCCAGCGTCTTCTCTAAGATCATTAGCATCTCTTCCCTTCTCTTGGCCTCGAAGATGGTTTTCCAGTCTATTACTTCCATGCTCGATGCAACACCTTCCCAGTTTATAGGTTTAGAGTGAAAATTAAAAATTGTGTTCTTTCTTTTCCTGTTGCTTTTATATTGGTTATTTCAATAATGTTGTGATCCGATATTATAGTTGGGGATATTTCTGCATTATCAATTAGGTTGCTGTTGTTTGTGAATACCAAATCTAAGCAGTTGTTTTTTCTTGTGTTTTCCGTTATTTTTTGTGTTAACATAAATTCATCAGCTAGACGTAGTAGCATTTTTACCTGCTCCTGGTCTTCCCGTGTGCCCCCCTTGTCCTGGTGTATACATATATTTTTTCCTATCCTTTTATATTTCATGGATGGAAAATTAAAATCACCACAGAGAAAGATATTTGGAGTTAGAGAGTGTAGATCTTTTACCCAGTTTCTCACCTCTGTAATGGAATCTGAGAATTTTGAAGTTGGCGTGTTCGGGGGTCTGTACATTACAATTAGTACCATTTAGTACCATTCTTCAACTTTTGCTGCTACACATTCTACGTAGCTGTTTGAGGTACTTATAGTCTTCCCCCATAAGCCTTTCGCGTGTGTAAATAGCACATCCTCCTTTACGTCTCACTGTTCTGTCGGCTCGGAGGATGTTATAGTTGTCAATTTGTATTTCTTTTTGTTAATACAGAATATATATATATATATATATATCTATATATATATATATATATATATATATATATATACTATATAATGAATCAACAGGGCGAAAACCTGGCACAGCACTCAGAACAACGAATGCGGCCCATTGTTCTAACGATTATTATTACCAGCATCATCGGGTTCCGAACCCCCGACCTCAGTGTCTTCACTTAGTTTATAAAGGAACAATGTTAATCTCTGAGCTCTAGACGCTGGCTATATATATATATATATATATATATATATGGTGTCCCATAAGTCCGGCATCATAGGAGAAATTCATATTTTTCTATTTGTACAAACCATAATTCATATGCTCGGGATGCCAATTTCCTGTCCACCATTCTGTTCAGTGACGAGGCTGTTTTTTATGGAAATGGTGAGGTAAATCAACAGAACACCCGCTACTGGTCTCAAAACAACCCTCACTGGTATACCTCTTCAAAGGAACAAGGTGCATCTCGGGTGATGGTATGGTGTGGCATTTGAAAGGATCGCATCATAGGCCCCCTCTTTTTCGATGAACATGTCATTGGAGGCACCTACCTCCGTATGCTCAAGGAAGAAGCATTTCCCAGTGTCTTGAACGAAGGAGGAAATTTCCCAACATGGTTCCAGCAAGACGGCGCTCCTGCACATTACAGCACCCAAGTAAGGGAATACCTGTACCAACAATTCACTGGTCATTGGATAGGACGTCCAGGGCCTGTGGAATGGCCAGCTAGAAGCCCGGATCTCACGCCACTAGATTTTTATCTCTGGGGCCACTTGAAAGAGCTGGTATACGCAGAGAAAATTAGGAGTGTTGAACATTTGCGGCAGCGCATTATTGGGGCATGTAACACCATTACTTCTGACATTATTCACCGTGTGCTTGCTGACTGGGTATCACGTCTGAATTTGTGTATTGAAAACAATGGTGGACATATTGAGCACGTTCTGTAAATAAAAGCTTTTGTTTTGCCTTTTTTTATTATTTTTTCTATGATGCCGGACTTATGGGACACCCTATATATATATATATATATATATATATATATATATATATATATATATATATATATATATATATATATTAGTTTTAAAAGGTAGCTGATAGAATTAACCAGCTACCTTTTTCCTTGTCCATACTGAATTATAATTAGTGAATTATTGGATATTTAAATCTCTGTAATAAATCTTCCTAATCTTGAATTACGATAGGACGGAAGTAAAAAAGATAGCCTCCGAACTAATTTCAGTTAACACCGGAACTCCATACATTATTCTCACTACTGAGAAATAGTGTATGTATATTAAGGAATGTGCCAGTCATCTTTCATACTGGCTGGTGTTTTTCAAAAAAGTTTACTGAAATTCTTGCATGGAAGATGAGTAGTTAGATATTAAAGTATTAAATTTTGTTTTTGTGGGATGGGGGATCAGTATATCGTACCCTTAATTAAATTTTTATTCGGTGTTATTTGTCTATTTGTTATATATATATATATATACAGGGTGTCCCGTAAGTCTGGACCCATAGGGATTTATAATATATTTTTTTATTATGTTATTATTATTATTTTATTATTATTATTTTTGTATTATTTTTTATTATGATTTTTATTTGTGGGGCCACTTGAAAGCCAAAGTGTACGAGGTCAAACTTCAGAACATTTTCCACCTTAAAGCACGCATTGTGGAGGCGTGTCAAGAAATTTCTGCGACTGTGATTCAGAAAGTGCTGTCGCAGTGGAGATTGCGTCTTCAACTATGTGTGCGACACAACGGCGGACACTTTGAACAGATTATGTAATAAATTTTTGGACTATTTTGTAATTTTATTATTTTTCCCTATGGGTCCAGACTTACGGGACACCCTGTATATATATATATGATACACACAGACCCTGCATGGAACAAGGAACTCTTCTAGGAAAATTAAATCCACTATAGTCCGAATAAGTAATGGTAAATGACAAACACTATAGTTTTTTCTTTTTCATGATGTTAGCCCGACGTGGGCAACGGGTCACTCGCAAAGAGGTCCCAAAAATATAGCTTCCCTCACCAGCTATCTGCAAAGCAGATAGGATCCAGCTTTGGGACAGGATCTAGGGTTTAAAGCAGCCTAGCCCCGCTACATTTAGAACCTCAATATAAGCAAAAAACTCGCTGCCTTCACGTCAGATTGAATACATCAAAGAAAAAGTGGTAACTATTATATGTTTAGCCAAAAACCAAAACTTAAACCTCACCTGGCAGAATTGAGCGTCCACTTTTCAAGGCACATGACATGTCCGGTTTCATGATGGAAAAAACTATAATGTTTGTCATTTACCATTACTTATTCGGACTATAGTGGATTTAATTTTCCTAGAAGAGTTCCTTGTTCCACGCACGGTCTGTGTGTATCATAAAAAGGCTCCGGGAACCATTCTGAGTTCATTTCCATATATATATATATATATATATATATATATATATATATATATATGCACCAAATTTATTACACATTAAGGGAGAATCAGGGAAGGTTTTAGTAACACACCAGCCCTTCCCAGTGCCCCATACGTAGAGGGCACTAAGAGGTCTCTCTTATATCTCTTGTAGGCTACATTTTTATCTGCGATTCCTTTCCTATACTTCTATTCTACTATTTAGGCTGCGCATTGAATTTACTTCTCTTAACTCTCGTAGGTACACATTGCTCGTCTAAATTTACGAAGAGATTCTTGAAATTATTCCACATACTAAGAACACTGTCTACCGCTAATAGTTCATCTCAATTTATTGAACTTAATAAAGTTCTAAAATCATCGAAATTTGCTTTCGCCTTAAAATTGACTTCTCTTAAGTCTAAAGTTTTAACATTAGCCGAAAAAACGTATGCTATGAGCGATATTACATAAACTTCCTCTGACGTCTACGTTCTGAATTAAATTTTCATTTGTCGTTAAAACTAAGGCCGAAATTTTCACCCCGTCTTGGTTCTAATACTTTTTTGGAAAAAAAAATTGCCATGTGAAAAACCTATCAAACGTGCACCCTCATATCGCTGTTTAAGGTATTAAAATTTATGTTTGGGCAGTTAAAATCCCCAATTATAATTGATTCTTTATGCGTAACTATTCTACTTAAAATGTTATATATTTCGACGTCTAATTCTACTCTTTGTAAGGAGGCCTGTACGCAACCCCAAAATTGAAGACTAAGTTATTAGCGCTAATTTCTGAAATAATTGTATCTACTGTAACTGGTCACTGACATTAACCTTATTTTGAAGTAGACGAAGATAATTTCTACAATATAAGAGTACACTACCTCCCATTTTACCACTTCTATCCTTGTTAAAAAGTTTATAACTTTTAATATGATGATCACCTATAAAATCCTTATCTGCACTTTTGATTCATGATTATTGACATTATGTAATTTCTGTGCGAAGTAAAGCTTTAAATTCGTTAAATTTACTCCTTCCACTATTAAAAGTGTCAGTGCCTTCGTATTTAATTTAACGTTAAATTTACCTTGCTTTAATATTTTAATTATAGTTAAATTCCTTTATTATTAAACGGAAGTAATAGTTAAGGAGACCAACTTGGTGCCATTGGTTGTTTTTGCCGTGTCTGAGAAATATCTTCGAGGTTGCTAATCCCTTCCAAGGTCGGTAAGCACACAGCGTTAAAACAGTAACTTAGAACGTGATTCCTTAAGGCTCGTTTTGCCTTAGCCTTGAAGATTGTGTTCGAGGCAGTAGTAGGACATACAGCGTGGGAAAACGGTCCCCTTCTCAAAAATAGCTAAGTTCTCCTGCACTTTGCTTTCTCTTACTTAATTAAGTTTTATTGACTCTTTATCATACTCTTGTTCTTCCTTATATAACATACTGCACCCTTGTTTGGGGAAACTCCGCTAACAACGCATTAAATGGTATCTTTGTCATCCAAAAACGAGCGATAAGGTTATTATCTGATGCCGATTTCCTTGATCACTCTAGTGCATTATTTAAAGAGCTAAACCTACTAAAGCTCAGCGATATAACGAAAGTGGCACATTTTATTTTTATTTACGAGTGTAAGAACAAAATCATTAATTTGCAATGGGTAAATAGATATTTTGTAACTCAAGAAATCCACTCGCATCAGACCAGAAATAGATCAAAGTTTGTTATACCTCAATTTAGATTGTCTTCATCTCAAAAACTACCCATTTTCATTAGATTGAAACTATGGAATGACTTGCATGCCGATATAAAAAATATTATGAATGTAAATTTGTTTAAAACCAAGTTGAAATCCCGATTAATAATGGCATACTAACAAAAATCTAGGATTAATGTCCACTAATATTGTCCATTAATATTGCAATACATGTTTTAACTATTAATAATACTTATTTACTTACTTATTTATTATTATTAATTATTATTAATTTATAACAACTAGCTGCTATTTTTAGTAAGTGCTTAGTAAAGCCTAAAGCTTAAGCCCCAAATTAAATAAAATAAATAGTCGAGCTTCACAATTATTCATGTCATTGTAAATTGAAAAAAAACTATTTATTTTTATTATTATTAATAAAGGTTATTCTATCTATCTATCTATAAAAATAGAATATGACAGGGCCAAGTAAACTGAAAGCCTAGTTCTTTAAGTGTAAAATTCAACATTGGCGTGTTGATTTTCCTGAAGGTAATTTCAGCGACATTACAACTTTGAGTGTATGTTTGTTTTGTAGACTTAAAGATAAACATAAAAAAGAAGTTAAAGAGCTAAAGGAAATTCTAAAAAACCTTGAAGCTCGGATTGTGTCACTGGAAAGAAATCCAAACCAGTGGATTAGGCCTGAGAGAAAACTCAACATCGGATAAAACTCTGAAGGTGAACATTTAAAACCAAAGCATGACCCGTTTGGAAACCTCAGTGAGTAGTCCAAAAAATAGGACAAATGATGAAGAATTCAAGGTAGCCAAAAATAAAAGATCCTCAAAACCGAACTACAAGGATTCTGAACCCATTACCATAAAAAAAAAAAAAAAAAAGGTTTAATTTACTTGACGAAGAGGAGGAATCCATTGTAATTGGGGATTCTCTAGTCAGAAATCAAGTGCACTTTTTGGAGCAAAACACGTGACCAAGGGAAAACCGAGATGTTTTCCAAGTGCCATGAGTTAGACAGTAAATTGGGAATTAGACGTCATTAACGTCAAGAGTAAAAGTTGCCCCATCATTGTACATAATGATAGCAATGACATTTTTCAGAGAGAGACAGGAGGGTAGGCAGAGGCCATTGTAATGAGTTAAAAGGCTAATCGATAAGATTGACATAGGAATGGTTGTAGGAGTTCCCAAGAATGCATGGTAGTGGCTGTACGCTTTAGCATAAACAATAGAATAAAACGTATTTGCGAAGATAAAGGAATAAAGTTTGTCGATGTTTGGTCTACATTTTTCGAAAACAGAGAATACTTGGCTCGGATGGGATTCATTTTAACCAAAAGGGTAAGAAGAAATATGAGGATCTTCTAAACATTAACCTGTATAACCTTTTTAAATTAGGAACCCCCGAACAGTAATTGATCCTACTCCATCGGTAGTTATTCCTTAAGTCGGTTAAGTTGTTAAACTTGATTAACTAATACCTCGCTATTTAATGAAGTTTAGAAACCACCCCTCGACCCTCAATTGCGTCTGAAACACTTATCACACCCTTCTCGGTTCGAGGGCTACGTCGTAGCCAATCGTAACACCGCTTCCCATTGAAGTTAAGCGACATTGGTTCTGGGTAGTAGTTGGATGGGGGACCGTCCTCCGCATCCAGATTATGTAGCGACCCGTGGATCGGATCCCACGTAAAGCTGTAGGTCCCCTCCATCATATGACCTTAGATGTTGCGAAGGAGGTTAAACAACCCCAATCATTTCCTTCTCGGTTCGATGGCACTAAGGGTAGGTTTGGCTATGCAGAGATGCGCAATGTGTGTGTGTGTGTGTGTGATTAACCCCAACTTAAAAAAGTTAAATGGTGATTGTTTCGATATTTCATGCTCGCGGTAAACATATTAAACGTTTGAAAAGCCAACCGTGATTGGTTGATGTTAGTAAATAACGGTTGATTTTTTTCAAGCGTTTTTGGCCTCTACGTAAAGACCTTGCCACGACATGGGAAAAAAAAAAAGGTGGTAACAAGCATTTAATTTGCTGTATACTGTCCCAAGTCTTTTGGACACCAGAACTCGATACAGCCGATGAAAATGTTTTTATTTTATACTTTTGAAAATATAAAACTTTACATTTGACTTTCGTGAAATGAGGAAACGTCGCACAGATGAGGTGGGAGAACGAACAAATGAAAAATGAGGTAACCACCCGGGAATCGAGCCCGGGATCTTCCGATTGCCGGTCAGATATGCTATCCACTACACCATGGGCCTCGATTAATCAGAAGTCGTAATTCTCCTACATACGGCATGCGAAGGTGCCCCCTCAGGGCATTGGTTTTTGCTCGTATGTAGGAGAATTACGACTTCTGATTAATCGAGGCCCATGGTGTAGTGGATAGCATATCTGACCGGCAATCGGAAGATCCGGGTTCGATTCCCGGGTGGTTACCTCATTTTTCATTTGTTCGTTACTCCTCCTCATCTTGTGCGGAACGTTCTTCTACACAAGCGTCGTTCTTTACATTAATTATACTGTGTGTTGTTTGCAGTTAAAATGTATATATATATATATATATATTTTAATTGGGGTTGTTTAACCTCCTTCGCAACATCTAAGGTCATATGACGGAGGGGACCTACAGCTTACGTGGGATCCGAACCACGGGTCGCTACATAATCTGGGAGCGGAGGATGGTCTCCCATCCAACTACTACCCAAACCCAATGTCGCTTAACTTCGCCGATCTCCGGGAAGCGGTGTTATGGCATTGGCCACGACGTAGTATATATATATATACACACACACGACACAATCTGCTATTAGAGAACATTAATTTCTTTAGAACTCGTTATTAATTTGAAGTATAAGCCAGACATTGAGGATTCCAGAGAACCAATTGAAATTAATCACGTTCCATTTGCTTGATAACCATGTTTAGTAATTATCAAATGTCTTTTAGTGCGTTCATCCCGTGTGTATTTCGCCACAAATGACGTATGCGAGTAAAATACAATCTTCTCTACCAGTTCGTGTAATTTAAATTACACGTCAGTGTATTTACGGTTTTAGCAAATTTAGTTATCGCTCCAATCGTCATGAATCGTAAATTTAGCATTTCGTTTCACAGGTGGCACCTTTGCTCCACTCGCTCGTTACACTTAGGTTTTCCCGCTCGCACTTGTAAATGTATCTTGATCTGGGTTTTTTTTTAATCCTTTTCATAACGAATTTATTCTTGTATCTACTAAACTGTTTACATTCAGTAGTTTTATATATATATATATATGATGAATAAAACCACGAAGGAAAGGAAACACAAAGCACCTTTTTGTGTTTCTTTTCCTTCGTGGTTTTATTCATCATAAATATTTTTCACTCTTACTTCCGTGAAATAATTTCATATATACTGTATATATATATATATATATATACAGGGTGTCCCGTAAGTCTGGACCCATAGGGAAAAATAATAAAATTACAAAATAGTCCAAAATTTATTTATAATATTTTTTTTTAAATTTTTATTATTATTTTTATTATTTTTATTATGATCTTACTCCGCTGGAGTTTTATTTGTGGGGCCACTTGAAAGCCAAAGTGTACGAGGTCAAACTTCAGAACATTTTCCACCTTAAAGCACGCATTGTGGAGGCGTGTCAAGAAATTTCTGCGACTGTGATTCAGAAAGTGCTGTCGCAGTGGAGATTGCGTCTTCAACTATGTGTGCGACACAACGGCGGACACTTGAACAGATTATGTAATAAATTTTTGGACTATTTGTAATTTTATTATTTTTCCCTATGGGTCCAGACTTACGGGACACCCTGTATATAATATAATATATAATATATATATATATATATATATATATAATGTCGTTTTAGTCGAATTGGTAAAACAACGATCAAACAATGAGTGTCCAAAGTAAATTAATTGAGAGGAATGAACTTCGTCGAAGTTGTTTATTCGTGGAACAGAGAAATTTTTCGATTTAGGCTTCTAAGAAGAGCGACAAAATTTCAAAGGTGCGCTGCACTTGCCGACAAAGACTCTGAGTGCAATTGCTCAGTTCATTTGTAAGATCTCGTATTAGTTAACTTCCTGAACAATCATTATGAATAATACAAAGGATATAAAGGACTTCGCCTTGTGATTCTTGGACGGTACACACACTGGGAATCGCTAATCTAAAAGGATCATCTTTATTGACTATATATATATATATATATATGAATAGAAACGACATAAGTATTAAGGAACGTTTCTGCATTGGTTTCTGCCCTATGTGGGAGAATTTCGATTTGTGATTAATCGAGGTCCGTAGCATAATGGTAGCGCGTCCAACCGGCAATTGGAAGGCCCTGGGTTCGATTCCCGGGCGGTTCGCCTCATTTTTCATTTATTCATTATCTCTCCTCCTCGTGTGCAGAAACGTTCCTTAATACTTATGTCGTTTCTATTCATTTATATACTGCGTGGTCATTGCAGTTATATATATATATATATATATATATATATATAACCTTAAAACGAAATACATGTCGAAATTTTATTTAAGGGTGAGAGTCGGGAGAAAATAGGAGTGTAATAAAAGCAAAAAGAAATCCGAACAGACCTCAAAACAATGGAAGTTAAAATCCCTTTTGAGCAAAATGGTTCTTTGTTGACTTCAATAACATTTTAATAAATAATCAGCTCTCAGTGTGTATATATATATATATATATATATATATATATATATATATATATATATATATATATATAATCAATTAAGTGCATTAACAAAGTATTTAATAAAAGGAAAGTAAAAAATCTTAAAATGAACATTTCTGAAAAAAAAAAAAAAAAATGGGGGCATAAAACCCAAAACCAAGAGCAAAAAAAGTCTGATCGATGCAACACCCGCTCCACATGTTGCCCAGCACGATCTAAGACTTTTCTATTTTTATACTTTTATCGGAGGGCGGTCTCACACCCCCTCTTCCCTCTCTAAACCCCCAACTTTTTTTCTTTTTTTTTTTTTGGTAATTACGAAAAAA
>JAJOZX010010653.1:62500-100000 GCA_023014485.1 Bathynomus jamesi | reverse complement strand
GGCTGGGATATTTTTGCCACCCGCACGAAGGGCGGTTCTCCGCTAGTATATATATATATATATAATATATATACTGTATATATATATATATAATATATATATATATATATATATATATATATATATATATATATATAGATAGTTTTTATATAGTTTTATATACTGTGTATATATATATATATATATAATATATATATATATATATATATATATATATATATAGTTTTATATACTGTGTATATATATATATACAGGGTGGCCAAAACAAATGGCACCAATTTTGAGAAGTGATATCTCAATAACCATTGCAGCTAGGGACTTAAAAGAACAACCAAATGAAAGATAATTCTTTTCTCTTTAAATACTTATTCTATGGCTTCATGGTTATAAGCCCATATAATGCCAAAATTGGCTTCCAAAAGAAATATACAAAAAAAGTTGCGCATTTATATTTATTCCTTGATCCTAATTTTAAATGAAATTTTTCTATTCCAGACCCTTCAAGATGGGATTGAGAGAATCTGATAAGAACATTATACAAGCACTACGTGAAGAAAAGGAATATTCATTAAACAGAATCCTTTACGAATTTCCAAATAGAAATTGGAAAAAAAGAACTGTGGCACATTTTTTACAAAAACTTAAAGAAACCGACAGCAGTGAACGGCGTCCGGGAAGTGGTCGACCAAAATATTAGAACGCCAGAAAACATTGAAAAAGTAAATGAAATGGTTTTAAGTCAAGAGGAACAACCGGGAACAAGTAAAGTGAACGTGAAGTTGCGAAAGAAACCGGGATTTCACGTTCATCAGTACAGCGAATAATTCGAAAAGATCTTGGGTTGAAAACATTTAAGAGGGTGAAGGTTACTGCTTTATCGGAGCCTGTGAAAGAAAGACGTTTCCATCGATGTAAAAATCTATTGCGAAGATTTCGGTCAAATGAGTCTGTGAAAAAAATTTGGTTTTCTGATGAGAAACGATTTACGGTCGAAACACCACGAAATACCCAAAATGATCGGGTTCGTGCAGCAGTGGCGACAAAAACTTTTCAGATTCGATAATGGTTTCCCTTGCAGCGTCATCTGAGAACAAAACATCCATCATTTTTATTCAGCGAGGCGTTAAAATTAACTCAATTTACTACTGTAATGACATTTTGTCTCCAATGTTGTCAGAGATCAAGGAGACGAGCACTGATTTTGTGTTCATGCAAGATGGAGCCCCATCTCATACAGCCAAGGAAACAATAACATTTCTCAATAATAATTGTCCTGGTTTTATCGAACCAAATAATTGGCCACCATGCAGCCCAGATCTAAACCCCATTGACTACTTTGTGTGGTCTGCCTTAGAGAGAGAAGTCTACCATGTTCAGAAAATCCTTGATGTGAACCATCTTCGTGAACGAATTCAGGCTGCATGGGAAAATCTCTCACAAGTGACGATCTCAAAGGCAATTTCAAAATGGAGGGCGAGATTACAGGCTGTGGTTGACCATAATGGAGGGCAGATTGAGCCATTTATTGAAAATTAGGTTTAACTTAAAACAACAGAACTTCGTTTAAAGACCGTAAATTAGAAGATAATTAATTAGAAAAAAATAAAAGGAATAAATATAAATGCGCAACTTTTTTTTGTATATTTTTCTTATAAGCCAATTTTTGGCATTACATGGGTTTATAATCATCAAGCTATTGAATAAGTATTTAAAGAGAAAAGAATTATCTTTCATTTGGTTGTTTTTTAAAATCCCTAACTGCAATGGTTATTGAGATATCACTTCTGAAAATGGGTGCCATTTTTTTTGGGCCACCCTGTATATATATATATATATCGAACTATGTCACTTTATCGGAAGTTCTACATTCCAAAATCCAAATACTGAGTAATCATTAAGTGAGATACGGGAAGACATTCTGTCAGTCCGAAAAAATGTCCTTTTCCTGATTTTTCAATCGAAATTGAATTCCTTTCAAATTGGTGATAAACTCTTGTTAACTATAGTTAATATTAATTAAACTAATATTTAAACGTATATGAAATATAATAGGTAAAAAGCGAGTAATGAAATAAGTTGATTTGAACTAATAATATTATATATATATATTTATATATATATATATATATATATATATATATATATATATCAAAGCTATTGACTTCTCCTTAGGAAAACGGAGCTTACAGATGAAAAGAAGGACCAACACAACAGCAAACATTTTCGTTTATTTTTTGTACCTCAGACGTTTTGACAAATCTTGTCATCATCAGTGAATTATAAATCTTAAAACTTTAGAACAAAAATAAGAATAAATAATTAAAATTACATCAATATAAAAAGGATTTAAAATCATTAAAATTAAATTAAATTAAAATTACCTCAACTGGTAAATACACACACAATGATTACGTCAACCTCCATATTCGGCAGATACTGAGAGAAAACTGTATGGTCAGTTACATTGGAAGGTTGAAAGTAGTTAGTTAAAGTTGGTTAGTTAGAAGAGCTGTAATTTGTAAGATGAACTATTGTTGTTAATGGAGGGTTTGTTTCTATAGATGTACAAAGATTCTAAAATTCGGAGTTCTGTAAGGTTATTGGTAGTGATACACCGGAGGCCGGAGGGCCGGAACCTCCGGCTTAGTGTTTTTTCCTCCGGCCCGATGCCGGAGGTTCCGGCCAATTGATTTATTTCAGTATTTATATGTATGTGTGTGTGTGTGTGTGTGTGTGTGTGTGTGTGTGTGTGGTCGACATCGTCTCATCTATTTAGGGTTTATATATTATAGCCCTGCTATTTTAAATTATTAAGTCTTTAATAACTTAAACTTTATAAAAGTCGACTTTCTATGCTTTGTGTGTGCTAATTTCTCTAAAACTTCCCATTGAACAGAATATCCTCAGGTTATGAAACTTATGATGTCTTGCTGAATGCTGAGTAAAGTAGCCTACAGGGTGTCCGTAAGTCTGGACCCATAGGGGAAAAATAATAAAATTACAAAATAGTCCAAAAATTATTTATAATATTTTTTTTATTATTTATTATTATTTTTATTATTTTTTTATTATGATCTTACTCCGCTGGAGTTTTATTTGTGGGCCACTTGAAAGCCAAAGTGTACGAGGTCAAACTTCAGAACATTTTCCACCTTAAAGCACGCATTGTGGAGGCGTGTCAAGAAATTTCTGCGACTGTGATTCAGAAAGTGCTGTCGCAGTGGAGATTACGTCTTCAACTATGTGTGCGACACAACGGCGGACACTTTGAACAGATTATGTAATAAATTTTTGGACTATTTTGTAATTTTATTATTTTTCCCTATGGGTCCAGACTTACGGGACACCCTGTATATCAAATCAATTATTAATACAATCACTGATCACTCATAAAATAAATTATTATTACAGTCACTGAGAACCGAAATATTAATACTGTACAATCACTGATCACTCATAAAATAAAATTATTAAACAGTCATCTGAGAACTGAAATATTCGGATAGGTGCAGAAATGAGTTTTATAGTTTTACAGAATTAAAAACTAAAAGTTGTCAGAATTGAGTTTGGTGTACTCTGGCCGGAGTTTAGTGAGACCTCCGGCGAGCAGGAGGTTTTCTAAAATGGCCGTAACTCTTGCTCGGCCGGAGCCGGAGCTCGGTGCAATCACTAGTTATTGTTCTTGTTAGAATTTCGAAATGAGTTTTGTGAAGGGGATGGTTGTTTTCATTACTGTGGTTTCTAATTGCAGATTGTGGTGGGCTACTATTTTAATTTATTTTTCTTTTTTTGTTTTAAGGTTCTAAGATTTATAATTCACTGATGATGACAAAAGATTGTCGAAAACGTCTGAAGTACAAAAAAAAAAAATATAAACGAAAATGTTTGCTGTTGTGTTGGTCCTTCTTTTCATATATATACTGTGTGTGTGTATATAACCTTTAAAAGGGTCCTTTGAATATCAATTTGATGTTAGGTGGATTTGGGGTATCTTTAAGAATTTTAAATCTAAATTGCTATTAAGATTTAACTTTTTGTTTGATATACGTCTTTATATATATATATGTGTGTGTGTGTGTGTGTGTGTGTGTGTGTGTGTGTGTGTGTGTCTGAATATCACATGCATTCGGTCGTGGATGAAATTTAGACTAACATTTACGGACAGCTTAATGCTTGTATGCATGCATGCATGACTGACGTCAGATTGAAAATCGTGAACGAGTATAGTGCCTCACGCGCTTCGCTGTAAGTACAAACGCATTCAAGCTTTATACTATTTGTGTGTGGGACTTGGTTTCATGATTTATGTGACAATTCCTTAATCCTGTGAGCATGGCGTGATTTACGACACGCGATCACTAAAACTTTTGAAGTGACGTTGGGTTCAAAATATGTTTCCATATGCGAGGCTTTTAATCACGTTTACGAGAATTCCTCTCGATTGTGCCCGTCTGTATACGCAGAAATAATAAAACACGGGTGAAACATCTAAATTAGTGGACAATCAACCCAAAAGGTTTACTTCAACCCTGCGGTGATTGTTGGTAGAAAAATAAGCATGGTCGGCGCATGGTTGAAGTAGCCATTTGGACGGGCTGTCATCAAAGAGTTAATGATGTAAAAGTAATTTTAGTAAGAAACGGGGTACCAGTGGAGCTCGAACCCACGTTAAGAGGTATCAGAACTCACCACCTTGACTCTACGAGTCACCCCGTACTCTAAGAAAAGAGTCACCAAACTCGCTGAAGTCTCCTGCGGTATTTGATTATGTTCACTAAATTATCTTGCCTTTTTAAAGCATAGAAATACTTTTTTTTAAGCGCAATAACCACACTCCGTAAGCCGGAAAATTTGTGAAATGGAACAGTCAAACATTGTTAAGACTTCTCACAGTTTGATCGGTCTCATTTTAGAGTCCATGCTGGCTCGTTCAGTGAAGGCAATGAGTAGCTTTTGATATCTCGCAACGCATATTCGAACCCAGCTGGTTCCCACTTTCCAGTAATTTGTATTTTCAAATATTCATTCTTAAAAAGGTGCGGGTTTTGCGCGCGCGCACACACACACCACACACACACACACACACACACACACACACACACGGTCTTGCGACATCTGATCGACTTAACATTCTATTGACAAGTTATTATTAGGTTAGATTAAGTTGTTAGTTTTTAGTGTGTCGATGGTTGGTCTTGTCGACGAAATGGGTATACGTATCACACACACACACACACACACCACACACACACACACACACACACATATATATATATATATATCTATAATAATATATATATATATATAATATATATATACTCACAGGGTGTCCCATAAGTCCGGCATCATAGGAGAAATTCATATTTTTCTATTTCTACAAACCATAATTCATATTTTTCTCTTTCTACAGGCCATAATGTCTGTGAGCAAAGAAGAACGAATCCAGATAATTCTACTCATAGGAAATCGGAGTCAAAGAGAGGCCGCTGCTGAATTTAACAGACTGCATCCAGAACGCGAGCCAATAACACAGAGTTGTGTTAGCAGACTTGTTGCAAAGTTTAAGGAAACAGGATCCATAGAAGATAAACCACGCAGTAGACCTTCAAGGAGGTCCACTGACGATGATACAGCGACTGCTATCCTGGCTCATTTTAACAGAAATCCCAATAAGTCTCTTCGGCGATTGTCCGCCGAGACAGGAGTGTCGAAAAGTAGCATCCATCGCATTCTTCAGGCTCACAAATGGCATCCATATAAACTTCAGATCCTGCAGAAATTAAGCGAAGATGATCCCGACCGGTGGATGGAATTTTGTGAATGGGCTACGGAACAATATGCTCGGGATGCCAATTTCCCGTCCACCATTCTGTTCAGTGACGAGGCTGTTTTTTATGGAAATGGTGAGGTAAATCGACAGAACACCCGCTACTGGTCTCAAAACAACCCTCACTGGTATACCTCTTCAAAGGAACAAGGTGCATCTCGGGTGATGGTATGATGTGGCATTTGGAAGGATCGCATCATAGGCCCCCCTCTTTTTCGATGAACATGTCACTGGGGGCACCTACCTACGTATGCTCAAGGAAGAAGCATTTCCCAGTGTCTTGAACGAAGAAGAAAATTTCCCAACATGGTTCCAGCAAGACGGCGCTCCTGCACATTACAGCACTCAAGTAAGGGAATACCTGTACCAACAATTCCCTGGTCATTGGATAGGACGTCGAGGGCCTGTGGAATGGCCAGCTAGAAGCCCGGATCTCACGCCACTAGATTTTTATATCTGGGGCCACTTGAAAGCGCTGGTATAGGCAGAGAAAATTAGGAGTGTTGAACATTTGCGGCAGCGCATTATTGGGGCATGTAACACCATTACTCCTGACATCATTCACCGTGTGCTTGCTGACTGCGTATCACGTCTGAATTTGTGTATTGAAAACAATGGTGGACATATTGAGCACGTTCTGTAAATAAAAGCTTTTGTTTTGCCTTTTTTTATTATTTTTCCTATGATGCCGGACTTATGGAACACCCTGTGTGTGTGTGTATATATATATATATATATAAAAAATAAAGTTTATATGTAAGTTCACATATTCCATTAAAAATCTGTAATTTATTATTTATATAACATTTGTTTTTTTTAATTCGAATTTGAATTATTAAAAATCGAAAAAAAATTCTTCGAAGCTACCTTCATCTATTTTTAGTAAATATCTTGAAATCCAACGCATAATTATAATGACTGATACCGAAATGTCACGTAGCATTGTGAAGACTGTATTTTAAATGCAGTCAAAGGATCACATAACTTTAATTTTTAAGTTCTCCAAGATTGTTTGAAGAATGCACTCCCAGTCACTATATATATATATATATATATATGGAGAAGTCTTGAAAGTTCACTTCGTAATGGAAGATTGTACTAGTTTTTAGTATGTAGAGCCACACAACGGTAATCCTGTATACATATCTGAATTCACTCAGTGCTCGGAAAACTGATTAGAACAATGGCTGCATGAATGACTATATACTACAAGGTGAGAGAGAGAGAGAGAGAGAGAGAGAGAGAGAGAGAGAGAGAGAGAGAGAGAGAGAGAGAGATATTAAAAGTTGGCGCTGATGAATGGGTGCCAGCTGACCATGAATGAACTGGTATATCACCGCCGCCGCCGCCGCCGCCAAACGCTTCTGAATGGACTGAGTACGAGGAAGGGGAAATAATGAAGGGGGTAAAGGGGAGCTATTTGTTGGGGGGGGGGGAGAAGAATAATGAAAGAAGGGAGATAATAAAGGGAGGGATAAATTAATGTTTTCCTCAGAGATGACATCATACGAAGCGAAATGTTTTGAATGAAAGAAAAAAAAAAAAGAAGTTTTTGATTACTTCATTATTTATGAATAAGACTGCATTAACGCATGCGCGGAAGAAAACAAATAAGTTCGCAGAAACCTTTTAAACGCATTAACAGGGTATAAATTCATACATATGTTTGCATCTGCGCATGCGTTTTTTCTTGTGTACGTAGATAGTGTTCCGTATGTGTAAGGAAGGGGAAGTTGTTGACCTCGGAACTAACGATCAAATTGACCTTAACAAAAATTGCGTATACCCTAAATTTAAAAAAAAATATCAGTTAACACACAAACGTGATAGTTGATTGGAAATAAGCCAAAACAACAACAACAACAACAACAACAATGACATCCGGTACTGAGAGAGAGAGAGAGAGAGATTGATCGGTCCTTTTGAGAGTATTTTTGTAATTTTTTTTCCTTAAACTTTGGTCTGATGACGTCATAGATAGGGATAATTACTATTCCTGTAGACCATGTGATGCCTTTTCGGCACCGTTTTAATTTGAAGTAACGCCATAGCCTGTCTAACCTTTGTATAAATCTCATTTTCTCGTTTTGAAAAGATAAAAACTGATGAGATTTTGTGGCTGCCAATAAAAAACGTGTATTTTAAATACAGAATCATATTAGTTTGTGGTGATTGGAAGTGAGGTGATTGATGGTGGGAAAAAGATGATTGCGTGTAATTTTTAATTACAGATTCAAAAGTACTTTTCGCCTCTTAAGAATTTATAGTAAAAAATAATATAAATTTAGATATACGCGAAAGGTATGAAAATTGGAGGTACTTGAAATTTTTTATTCAGTTTGTGAAGAGCAATCTTGTGTGTGTGTGTGTGTGTGTGTGTGTGTGTGAGAGAGAGAGGCGTTGTTGTGTGACTTTGGGAGGAGGGGGACATAAGGTGTATCATACTCCTGATGAATCTTGCACCCGGATCTTAAAATACTCACGGTGTATGTAATGAAAACTAACGATAATCGCACGTACAAAGGATTATGATACATCAGAATATCATAAAGCGAGGTATTGTTCCTTCCATTACGGAAGTTTTGTCAGTGTTTTGGTTCTCTATATATACTTGGTAATGATGCTGCGAGCTGCTCATACCCCGAGTGGATACGTGGGTGGAATTGCGATTTGTAAAATGATGAAACCTTTCATTTCTGTTTAAAGTTCATCTAAAAACTAGAAAAGGTGATACAGAGAGGCAGTTTCGCGTTGACATTAATCTCCTCGTCCGTTTCTTGCGAGGTCATTCGGTTGAAGAAAAAGACTGACTTAACAGCACAATTCACACCGCAATTTGATCAATAAATTAGGTTTTAAAACGTAATGAACACTTTAAAATATTTACATTTTTACGAGTAGAATGAATTTAACAGCAACAGTGAAGAAAGTTTTAGTATTTCGTACGTTTCATACTCAAAAAAAGAATTCCGTGAAATCTTAACGAAGC
Source organism: Bathynomus jamesi (assembly GCA_023014485.1). Lineage (NCBI taxonomy): Eukaryota > Metazoa > Arthropoda > Malacostraca > Isopoda > Cirolanidae > Bathynomus > Bathynomus jamesi. Next base: position 91,184 of record JAJOZX010010653.1, on the reverse strand, counting down.
AAAAACTTTCTAACCTAATTCATTGGCAGAGGGTTTCATAATAGGTTTTAGGAACTGCTTTTACGCAATTGGAAGATGAGCAAACAGGAACTGTAAATTGAATATTTTATTCAAAAGGGAAATGAAGCGAGAAAAATGGAAAATTTGTCCTGTATTTAAACTAGATGAAGTAACAAAATGAATTATGGAAAATTTTAACGTTTATGCAAATGGAGTGGATTTTCGTTTAAAAAAATGTTGACACTCGCTCGAAAACCAAGAAAATATGAAAGGACTGCAAACATCGCTTTTTATGTTTGTGAACAACTAGCCAACAACCAGCACTCAGATGAGCTAATGTAAAAACTGAAAACTTAAGAATATAGTGTGTATATATATATATATATATATATATATATATATATATATATATATATATATACATACATATATATAGTGAACAGACAAAGAACAGCCAAAAGAATTCTTTCCACCGACATTCTCAAACATCTTGGAATCATCAAGAATCGAAGAACACACGTGGTTTTGTAAAGGACAGAGAGACAACAGGACGCTTGTAGGCGTCTCAGAAAGGCCGCGAAACTTAGCTTTTTAAGAGGTTATAAAAGGCTGAGTCCACTGTTACACTCCCTCATCCACTTCTTCTCTCAACAGTCTTCATTTCTCGTGTTGTTCGTCACGTCTCACTCTCGGCCTTCGTCAGCAGCAACACTCGTCAAGCCACCCGCTCTCCGGCTTTCGCCGGGGAGCTGCCTGCCTTTCCTTCAAGGGCCCGGTCTATCATCAAGTAAGGCCTTCTACAGACCGCTTGCAGAAGCAATTCTTCGAAACCCATCGCCGTTCGACTTCAGCCGGTCTCAGTCCCTCAAGCAACATCTCAACACTACACGAAGCGAATCAACACTTAAGGCGACATCCTTCTGACTCTGGTTTAACTCATCCTTCACCTCAAGTCGATCGGCGCCCGTTCAACAAGCTTCAATAGGCCACGCTACCGGTTTAAAGGTCATCCTCGACGTGCGAAGTACAGGACGATCAACTTCACCTCGGTCCTACAGTCTACAAGATCAACCTTCAAGTATCTCTTCCATCTGCAGAGGTATTCAGCATTTCGGTAAGCCTACCCTTCGCTTTCGTGTTAAGCAATTCTCGTGAATCCCACACAGTGTGATTGCAGACTGCGTTTTAGGCTATACCCTAAAAGTGTTTTCAATACCGTTCAAATTAACTCTCACAATCAAAACCGCAGTAGGCCTATTTCAAGTGTTATTCCAATACCGTAATTGGGTATCACCCTGTTATTGTGTTCTTTCATTTATTTAATTTTATTTTGCATCCGTTTGTTTTTGCGATCCTTTTAAGCATCTCATTATTGACGGCCTAATCCACTTACAGTGTACTAAACGTACGTGCTTTCTTTCTATCATTAATAGGCTGTATCATCTATTCTATGTTCCATTTATGCGTAACTCTCTAGCCTACCTAAATCAGTGTATTACGTAATCCATTCAGTGCACCAAACGCACGTGCATAATTTCTGTTATCAATAGGCTTCGTATTTCATGCTAGGTTGCATTTTGCACACCATTAGCCTATCATAAATGAGTGTATTACTTAACAATTAATCTGTATAACCATTTCCTTATTTGCTAATCCTCAGTCATATTTAGCATACTATAAATGCCGTTATATAATTGTTGATCACCGTAAATACTTCATTGCCATTTTAATCACTGTGAACAAATAACTGATTTATTTTCTTAATTAAACACAAAACCACGAGGTAATTTTTCTAACCTTATTAATATTATTTGCTTGGGTGTAATCCAAGCTATATATATATATATATATATATATATATTATATATATATATATTATATATATAATATACACCAAAGAGCGCAGTGTCAGAAAGTGCCAACGCATATAAAATAGTGTCACTGCGTGTACATACCATAAAAATGCCAAAAGTTATTGAAAAATATTGGCAAATGTCAAGAGACGCTTTAAATTTTGTATGTAAAAGGAAGCCGAAACTAAGTTTGGTAAAAATTTTGTCTTCCAAAGTGTCTTCAAAAGAGTCTTCGAACATATACTGTATTAGTATGTTGGAAGAATATTCAAGAATATTTCTTTACAGATTCAAGCGAACAGTGTGTGAACGACTTAGGTCATGACCAAGTCGTCATTCGTGAGTCGCAAGACGACCCTTAGTTCCTCAACGCGGGTTTAAGATTGGATTTATCGGAAAGGCGTAACAATATGGGTGGAGAATGTAATGAATTAAAACGTGTGTTGTATACAGTAATATTTTCATGTATAATTCATTTTCAGCAATTCTCTCTCTCTCTCTCTCTCTCTCTCTCTCTCTCTCCTCTCTCTCTCTCTCTCTCTGCTTGGGGACTCCCAACATGGGTTTAGGCGGCGTAGGTCGTGTCTCACCAACATGCTCGAGTGTTTTCACGTCACGTGGAGCGAGTACGATAAGAGTAGGGCGATTGATATACTTTATCTCGACTTTTAGAAAGACTTTGATAAGGTACCTCACCGCCGGCTAATGCCGAAAGTGCGCGCGCTGGGTATCGGTGGGGAAGTAGGTAGGTGGATTGAAAACTGGCTGAAGAATAGGCGGCAGAGGGTTGTAATTAAAGGGGTTAGTTCGGGTTGGGCCTCGGTCACTAGTGGGGTTCCTCAGGGTTTTTTGGGGCCATTGTTTTTATCATTACATAAATGATATCGACGGTGGCATCGTCAGTCGGATCGCCGAATTCGCTGATGACACGAAGCTTGGGGCCAATGTTGGGACGCCCGACGCGATCGAGGAACTGCGTGCGGACCTTGGTAGGATAGGAGAGTGGTCCAAAAAATGGCAAATGCCGTTTAGCTTTGGTAAATGCAAAGTGATGCACAAGTCGGACTACTCGATGTTGGGGAGTAATATCGAGGTGACTGATTTAGAAAAGGACTTGGGTGTGCTAATTAGCAGCGACCTTAAGTTTACGAAACAGTGCGTAGAGGTGGAAAAGAAAGTCCAGAAGCTGTTGGGTTATATCAGGAGGCAATTTCAGTTTCGGAACAAGGAGATTGTGCTCTCTCTGTACAATTCCCTGGTTCGGCCGCACCTGGAGTATGCTGTGCAGTTCTGGTCGCCCACCCTCAGGAAAGATATTGAGAGGCTGAGCGAGAGTGCAGGCGAGGGCCACAAAGTTAATCCCTTCCGTTAGACATATGGGCTAGAATCGACGCTTACGCGCCTGAATTTGTTTTCGCTGGAACTCGGAAGCTGCGCGCGTCAATTCAATGAGGTTTTCAAGCTCTTACATGGGTTCAACGATGTCGATTTTAGAAGCATGTTTAGTTTAAATGATAACCCAACTCGCAACAATGGTTGGAAGTTGGATTTGAAACGGTTTAGGACTAGTGTGTGTGTGGGAATTACTTTACGTATAAGATCTGTGACACGTGGAACAGGTTACCTTCAGAAGTTGTGAACAGTTCCTCTGTGGATCACTTCAAGAAAAGGTTAGACCAAATCTTGCACACTATTTGAGGGTGTAGAAAATTTTATGTGGCACCCGTTGCCATTGGTACCTCCTCGGTATGGGCCGCAAGGCCTTTTGAGGTACTTCTTTTCCTTGTAACTCCTTGTAACTCCTTGTAACTCTCTCGACCTCCGCATCTCCTTCTCGAGGAGGATACAGTCGTGTACACGGAACTCCGCAGTCTGCTAGGGGACAGAGTGTGTGTAGTTTTAGGAGACTTCAACTGTCGCGGCATAAACTGGGAGGACAGTACTGCTGATGCCAAAGGGAGGAAGCTAGTTGACTTTGCTGATGAGAACTTCCTGACTAAGTGGGTCAGTGGGCCTACACGAGGCAAAAGCGTTCTAGACTTAGTATTCACGATCGAAGACAACCTCGTCACTGGCCTCACCGTTGAAGACTCGTTGGGCGGGAGTGATCACGGTCTGATTAGGTTGTGTGTCTGCGTCCCTCGGGTGAACGTAGTAACTCGAAAAGAAGTAAGCTCAATCTACAGCGGGCGGACTTTGTTGGCCTCCGGGATAGCGTAGGTGAGATGGGGTTAGAAGTCGGCGGCGATGTTGAAGGAGTGTGGAGTGCATTCCGGGACCAGTTTATGGTGCTGCAGTCTGCTGCCATGCCCTCAAAACCGGTCACCCCTGCTTCAACGCAGCCTAGGTGGTTCAGTCGGGACATCGCTTCGGCTATCCGAAATAGAAAAGTTGCGTATAGGAGGGTGAAGGCCAGTCGTTACCATGAGAACACTGAGGAGTATGTCCGCCTGTGCAGGGAAGGGAAGGTGAAGGTTAGGCTAGCCAAACATAACGAGGAACTCCGGGTGGCAAGCCTCTGCGAGGGAACCCTAAGGAGTTCTTCAGTTATGTTGATAGTAGAAAGCCCATTAGAAGCATGATGGGCCCATTAAAGGACCCCAGCGGCGCACTGTGGACCTCCGACGCGGACATCGTTAATGTGCTGAATGAGTACTTTGCGGGGTGTTCACCTGAGAGGACACCCGCGTCATCCCCAAGCCAGGCGTTAGGCATGAAGGTGCTGGCCTGGATAGTGTTCAGTGTACCGCGACAGGCGTTTCCGAGAGAATAGACAAACTGAGCGTGTTTAAGGCTCCTGGGCCAGACCAGTTCCTCCCCAGAGTGTTGCGGGAAGTACGCGACCAGATGGCTCCCCACCTGGCTACAATCTTCAACAAATCGTTGGAGACGGGCTTGGTGCCTAGTGACTGGAGGGAAGCCAACGTGACCCCTGTCTCTCAGAAAGGGGATCACGAAACTCCAGGGAACTATCGTCCCATTAGTCTCACTTCGGTTGTAGGTAAGTTAATTATTAGAGGGGATAATAGTGGATAAGATCGTTGACCATTTGAATTCGTACAAGCTGCTTGGGGACTCCCAACATGGGTTTTGACGGCATAGGTCGTTTCTCCCCAACCAGCTCGAGTTTTTCCACGTCATTTGGAGTGAGTACGATAAGAGTAGGGTGATTGATATACGTTATCTCGACTTTCAGAAAGCTTTTGATAAGGTACTTCACCGCCGGCTAATGGCCAAAGTGCGCGCGCTGGGTATCGGTGGGGAAGTAGGTAGCTGGATTGGAAACTGGCTGAAGAATAGGCGGCATAGCGTTGTAATTAAAGGGGCTAGCTCGGGTTGGGTCTTGGTCACGAAGCTTGGGGCCAATGTTGGACGCCCGAAGTGATCGAGCAACTGCATGCGGACCTACGTAGGATAGGAGTGTGGTCCGAAAAAATGGCAAATGCCGTTTAACTTGGGTAAATACAAGGTGTGATGCACATTGGCTGCGCCAATCCCAAGTCGGACTACTCCATGTTGGGGAGTAATATCGAGGCCACTGATTTGGAAAAGGACTTGGGTGTGCTAATTAGCAGCGACCTTAAGTTTACCAAACAGTGCGTAGTGGTGGAAAAGAAAGCCCAGAAGCTGTTGGGTTATCTGAGGAGGCAATTTCGATTTCGGAACAAGGAGATTGTGCTCTCTCTGTACAATTCCCTGGTTCGGCAGCACCTGGAAAACGGTGTGCAGTTCTGGTCGCCCACCCCCAGGAAAGATATTGAGAGGCTGGAGCGAGTGCAGGCGAGGGCCACAAAGTTAATCCCTTCCGTTAGGCATATGGGCTACAATCGACGGTTACGCGCCCTGAATTTGTTTTCGCTGGAAACTCGGAAGCTGCGCGGTCAATTCATTGAGGTTTTCAAGCTCTTAACACGGGTTCAACGATGTCGATTTTAGAAGCATGTTTAGTTTAAATCAGCGGTTCGTAACCTTTTTCGTGTCATTTCTCCTTTCGACCAGTTCGCCCTACCCGATTTCTTCCTCCATTAGGATACGGAAAAAAGTAGCCTTGAAGACAAAATTTAATTAGATTAGCAGACTTATAATGCACACTAATTATATGATCACCAAACAAAATTCTGCTGTAAATCCCCACCTGGATTCCTGAAATTTCTCCCCTGGGGAAATTTCCCCCAGGTTAAGAAATGCTGGTTTAAATGATAACTCAACTCGCATCAATGGTAGAGATGGAACCCGGTTTTTAACCGGTGATGAAAATTTTTAATCATCACCGAAACGGACGATAAGAACCGGTTTTCACATTTTTGCGCAAGTCTCCAATCACTTTGGTCCATTTTCTATGAAACAAACGTTTCCAAACGTTTAAAAACATAGTAATTACGTTTTGCATCGTTTCGTATCGTTTTTTGTTTGAAGCATCAATTATTTACACTTATAAACAGTCTTGAATGTTATGTGGATGATTGCACATTGATCAGTTAAGATTCTAAGATTTAATACTCCATCATGTCAAAGAAATCAAATGCTTGATATCATTTCACTCGTCAGAATAAAGAAGAAGCAGAGTGTATGACATGTCACAAAGTTTTAAAGTGTTGTAGAGGTTCTACTTCAAGTTTATCATCCCACATGAAAAATATTCATGGCATAAACATCGACCAGATTAATCAGCCATTGAAGAAACAAAGAACAGTGGAAGAGTTTGTGCAAAGAAAGTCCATAGAAGAGGAAATTTCGAAACTTGCGTGTGTAGATGAACTGAGTTTCCAATCAATTGCTAAAAGTTAATTCATTCAAGAAAGCCTAAGAAAGATAAAATACGACAAGCCTCATCCAACTTCCCATAATGGTGTCAGAAAAATGGTGCTTAGTTTTTATGAAAAAGAAACATGAATTGGTCAACTACTTCAAGAATCAAGTGAGACAAGGAATTCGCTATTCATTAACTATGGATGAGTATACATCTTTGCAAAACCAAAGATATATTAATATTAATGTTCATGATGAAAATCAACATTGGTCTTTTGGTCTCATGAAAATAAATGGTTCTCTCGATAGCACCAAAACTATTGCAATCGTTAGGAAAAGATTGGAAGACTTTGGCTTGGACCTAGATAAGCATATCGTGGGTTGCACTACTGACGGTGCCTCAGTAATGGTCAAATTTGGAAGAGAAGTAGTACCTGATTACCAGCAATGCATTGCACATGCTATACATCTCGCGGTTTCGGATATCTTGTATTCAAAAACTGCTGAAAATTCAGTTGAAGGGGAAAGTGATCCTACCCCTGAAGATGAACGCACTGCAAATGAGTTAAGCGAAGATGAGTGTGAAATTTTGTGCACTGATACAATTTTTGAGTCCAACATAGATGACGTAATTGTTCTTCCAAAACTTCGAGAAGATTACTTAAAAGTAATAAATAAGGTGAGAAAAATCTGCCGCATATTTCGAAAGTCTCCTTTGAAAAATGAGAGAGTGCAGGATTTTGTCAAAGATGAATTTAATGGAAAGGAAATGAAGCTCATCCTTGACTGTAGAACGAGGTGGAACAGTCTTTTGGCCATGATAGAAAGATTTTTGAAACTCAAAAATTGCATTTCAAAGGCCCTCAGAGTGATACGCTCAACAGAGACGATTTCAGATGAAGAATGGAATGCTCTAAAGAGCCTCTTTGACACGCTTCGTCCACTGGAAATTGTTTTGAAGGGGGACTGTTCCGAAGATGCAAATTTGCTCAAAGCTGAATCTTCCATGAAGTTCATTTTGGATAAATTTGAAAGCAAAAACAATCCTTTAGCTTTTGAGCTACGTCAGTGTCTCATTGATCGCTACTCATCGAGAAGACAAAAAGAAGCTGTCGCCTTGCTGAGTTTTCTCCACAATCCCGAGGTCTTGAAAAATGAATCATCAGCACCGTTCCTCTTTCCTTCAAGACAAGCACTTAAGAAGTGTGTGGATCATAAATTTAAGAGGCTTTATCCAGAAGCTTGCCAGATTTCAGAAACAGACGACCAAGTCCAATCAGTTGCTTCGAAACTCGAAGATTCACAATGCAGCTCAGGTCGTGAAGTAAATGATGACGATCAACTTATGAACGAGTACATGTGTGAGATGAACAAACTGAAAATGAAACCCAAGAAAGATTCTTCTGAGACCTTTGACGTAAACAATGAATTCAAATATTTTGAAGCTACTTTGAATACATAGAAGCGAAAATTTGGATCGAATGTACGAGGCGTTGTCTACAATAAAAGCCACCAGCGTAGAGTCCGAGTGTTTTCAGCTGCTGGTTTATTCGTCACAAAGATTCGATCAAGAATGTCAAATCAGACACTTAATGCTCTTTGTTTTTCAAGTGTTATTTCAAAAATCAAGTTCGATAATAAACTTTTTAATTCAAATGTTACACATACTTGATTGAATCAATTAAAACCTTATTTCTGTTTAATATTTTGATCATTTACCTCCCTAAAAAGCATACAGAATCCCATCGGTGAAAACCGGTAAAAACAGGCTTTAAGAATATAGCGACGGTGAAAACCGGTTTTACACTTTTCGGTTATTTTCCATCCCTAATCAATGGTTGGAAGTTGGATTTGAAACGGTTAAGCACTAGTGTGTGCGGGAATTACTTTACCTATAAGATCTGTGACACGTGGAACAAGCTACCTTCAGAAGTTGTGAACAGTTGCTCTGTGGATGAGTTCTAGGAAAGGTTAGACCGAATCTAATCTTGCACATTATTTGAGGGTGTAGGAATTTTTCCCTGGCACCCGTTGCCATTGGTACCACCTCGGTATGGGCCGCAAGGCCTCTTGAGGTTCTTCTTGTCCTTGTATCTCTCTCTCTCTCTCTCTCTCTCTCTCGCGCGCGCACACACACACACACACACCACACACACACACACACACACTTCACACACTAAATATAAATATACAAAATGGTATCAAGTTTATCAATGAAAGTAATCCCCTTTTATGGTGGTTTTATGATTTGAAAATCGTTTTTAATAGTGAATAAAACATATAAAAAGAAAGTTTTTTGATAAAATGGAGGAAATGACTTTACTTTATTATAAAAATTGAAGTGTTTATTGATAATAAATAGTTATTGACATATTTCACGATAACATTATATATACAATACACACACACACACACACACACACACACACACACACACACACACATATAATATATATATATATATATATATATATATATATATATATATATATATCCTTCCTTTTCTTGACTGTTTTTTTGTGGTATACTTTTTATCTTTACTGAAATGTTATTAATTTCAGCGAGTTTTTATACAGTTCAGAGATTTTCAGCTGTCAAATTTAATCTCTGGTTTTGAAACGTGTTCATATGTTATTATTTTGTTCCCGACCAAATAAATTTGAGTGGACATACCGGATTGCGGCTGTCCGTCCCTTCATTCGTCAGGTCATCATAACTTTCGTGTCCGGGTTATATTATACTTTTAAACAACTCGACATGAATTGATGACATTTCGCACACTTTGGATCATCACATGAGGATATGTTTTGATTAATACTCGGTTCCTTGCATCGAAGGTCATTGTCACAAATCGAGGTAAAATGTCATATGGGGATCTATGCCATAACTTTTGAACGGTTCTACAGTATATAGAATGATGAAACTTCACACTTATATATGGATGAGCTTAAGACGATATGTTTTGAAGAAAACTGGGGTCGCTGTAACAAAGGTCAAGGTCACAAGTAGAAGTCAAAGCTCACATGGAAATCCATGCCATAATTTAAAAAAAAAACCCTCAGTGTAAAATGATGAAACTTCATACCCACATATATCACCACAAGACCATGTGTCGCGAGCAATAATCATGTTCTTGCACTTAAGGTCAAGGTCACAAATATAGGAGGAGACATTGATATCGTTCCGACATATAGTTCTAGTTGTAATTATTGATTCGTAAGGGTATTAGATTTATTTTCCTCCTTACTTAATTATTTATTATTTCTCATTATATTCAATCCTTTCATTAATTATTTAACAAACGGTTGGTTCAAGTTTTGTACGGATATATTTTCCATATTTTTAAACCACTACAACCATAAACCTTTTTGGAAAGAGACTTGAAAGTGAAGTTGTTGGACTGTTTAATTCTTTTCAAAGCTCTGAATAGTGAGGCTATAGGATTATGATTGTGTTTCAAATCTGTTTAGCTAGCTTTGTTGCTGATTTCTCTTCAGGTTTGATCAGTGTTTCATAGTAAAGTGCATTAAATTGCATTCCTTTTTCAAGTTCAATCATCTATTTCAAATTAGGTTCTTATAAGGCAGTTACGTATAATATTTCCTTTTCAGAAAACGGGTAATCAATCTTCTATATATTCAAGTGTTATCAAGGTAAAGTGTTTACAATTAAAACTACTAAGGTAATGTTCTATTTTGTTTTCTTAGAATAGGACAATTACTACCAACTAAAGAGGGTGTTTAACTATAATAAAGTTTAACCCTCTGATAGCATAAAATTTCTATCAGCGGGAATCAATAATATTAGTCAGGATTTAATTTATTATTCGGGAAATAATTCATAGTCGTAATTTAGTGTTAATAAATTAATAGTTTAGTATTAAAATACTGTGTTGGGTTAAAACAAAATTTTAATTTCCGCTTATTTTCATCCCTTTATAATATTATTATTATTATTATTACTTTTATTATTACTTTCGTTTACGTTCTCCAAGATGGAAAGTCCCCTCTCCACCAACTGACACCAAATTTGCATGACATTGAAACATCGGAAGCAAGTAAGATTTCCCAGAGATGACTTCAAACGCGGTGGTAATTAAGAATTTCTAGATTTTCGAGACAATTTTTTTTTTTTTAATTGCAGCGTAGCTAGTTTTGTGAGACTAAGTTCTGCACATGTAAAATGTCGGGGATCAACCTTCTTCTGACGGAAGGGTAGGGAGTTAAATGTTTTAGGAAAATTTCGAGATCATACGTTGCCGATACCCAATCGAGTTTTACCAAATTTACAGGGCGTTATATATTTAAAGGCAATATTGTACCACGTCTCAGAGTTCCCAAAGTCAGCTCTTGTCGACGTAATGGTAACTACAGAGTCATGAAAAACAAAGTTTCCCTCTAAACAAATATGTACCAATTTCGCTTAAGAAATAGACATTAGACGGAGGAAATAAATCTCAGAATGAGTTCTCCAGTATCTGAGTGTCATGGTGTCATTATCAGGCTATAGCGTTTCCCTCGAATCGTATCAACACCAAATTTGAAGGGTATGTGGAGTCTGAACTCTAACTTTGAACATCACAATATTGCGCGGATTGCGCAAAGAATGCGATCTTTGAAGTTCACTTTCGTTGACCATTATTCAGTACTGGGTGGGAAGGGGGGGGGGGGGGGTCATCCAACTAAACTAAACTAAACTACATTAATGGCTTACAGAATAAAAACTATACATTCCTTGAACATGAAAGTCATAAAAGGACATACCTTCATACAAATTCACACGCAATTGAATGAGAAAGAGGAATGAATTGGTGTCTTAAATAATATTTGTTATGCATCACAGATAAGTGATTAAACGGAGGTTTATTTCAATTAAGTAAGCTATGAAGCATCTTCCATAACAACGAATTATAAACCTCGCTTCTTAATCGATTGTTAAGGTCAAACGCATGCTTACTAAATCTAAGGCAGTGTTGAATCCAGGGTGTGTGCCGGGGGATGAAATTCCACCCCGGAGGAAAAAAAAATTCCCCCATACCCCGTCAAAATGTATGCAGAAAAATAATTTTAAATTTTAAATCAGATTTTACCATTGTATAAAAATGTGACAATTTGACTATGCAGAGGGTTGACAAAACTAAAGAGACACTTTGGTTTTTCCATAGTTTTTATTTGGTAATAAAAGTCAATAAATAATAATAGATTTATTGAATTCAGTGTATTTAGAATCGTGTTGTTTTTCCTCTTTGCATTATGTCAAACTGACACACGTTCTCGCATTGATGAGCTTTGACATTTATTTTTGAGGCCAATCGTCGTATTATCTATTTACCTTTGTCAACTTCTCTGTAAGTACGATTTGTGTATCATTTGAAAGAAATTATTACGGAGATTAAGACGAAATAGATACAAAATGCAAAGTAGAAATAATAGATTTCTTGATTTGAAAGGTCATTCCTTTAAAGTTAAAAAAAAAAGTAATAAATCTTCGCCAAAAGAGAATCTAATGGAGGGAGGTAGGAATGACGAAGAGTCTGAGGTTAATATCACGTATAATTTTTATTCTACAGGGTGACCATAAAGTCTGGAGACATTTTTCTCAGAACTGTAGTTTATCCGCAACGGAGAAAAACATTACAATATATCCCATGTTTCCAGATTTTATGGCCACCCTGTATAAACAGTTAACCCTCTGACGCCGTGAGTTTTTGTAAGGTTACGTTTTAATGCGTGTTTGGAACTGTGCGTATTCAACCCAGACGTCGACAGAAGGTTAAATATGATTTTAGGTTAATCGGAAATGCAAAATGGCTCCAACTTCTTCACGATCGAAAGGGACTGGATTTTATTCTCGTAGGAAAGGTATAATTAATTATTCGAAAAGAAACGCGACTTTGACCACATTCCCGGAACTTGCTAAATATGTTTGATGTTAATAATGGAAAAATTAGGTATAGATAACGTCATAATTATGTTAAATAATGGTTAATGCAAAGATGAATATTAGAATTCCAAAATTCTTTCTTTTTTTTTCTTGGCAGTTAAGCCTCTGAAGCCTTTATAAAGGCTTTACAGGCTTAAAAAGAAAAGTTCATTTCACATAACATTTTAAAAAGAAAGAATTTTAGAATTCGAATTGTCACCTTTGCATTAATTACACTGGTATGCATCAATTTTGCTGTCAAGGGTTTTGTAAGTGATTCTTATAGAGTTTTTCCTGCTGATTTCGAATCTGCAATCCGTTTTTCTCAATCAGCTCAGGTTATCCGGCTATGGCCTCATAAGTAAAATAGAATTTTTCGTGATTTTGTCAAAGCGGAATTGGAACAGTAACATCTATCATCACTTGTTTCACTTGTATAATATCTTTTTTACTTTTCAGGCATATAGATAAAATATTTTATAATGAATAGAGTGTGTAAAATGATCCCAATAGATTCTGCTACATATGTGGGACGGTACCATGCCAAATAACCAGTCCCAAATCACTAAATTTGTGAAGACAATGTATAGAGCATACTTTGGAATTAAGCTAGGGGACCAGGACAAAAATTTCGCCCCTCATATGTGCTGCAAGACGTGCATTGAAAATTTGAGAAGATGGAGCAAAGGCAGAGCGAAATCTTTGCCTTTTGGAATTCCCATGATTTGGAGAGAAGGAAAGGATCACGTGACAGATTGCTAGTTCTGCATGACAAACCTCCAAGGTAGGCTTATAAATTTATTTTTCTTAAATATTTTGAAATCCTCGTATGAAACTTGACATAATATTCACCATAATGTAATATTCACCATATATAGCATAATATTCACCATAATGGTAATCATACATTTACATATACATATTGTTATAGAAAATACATTTACACATACATATTGTTATACAAGTTACATTTACATATACAATGATTGTATATTTTCTTTCTTTTCATTCATATTGTCCCGAAGGGACAATATGAATGAAAAGAAAGAAAATATACAGACTCCATCGACCTATTTCATATCTTACAGACCGCAGCCTTCCCTCACGAGCCGCCACTGTCTGAATGCTTCTTCTATTTCATATGCAAGTTTTATATCATGTTTCTGTGTTTCTATTTTCAGGAGTTAACAAGAAGAATAAACACATTGTTGTATACCCTGACATTCCTTCTGCTATGAGACCTGTACCCCATGGTCCTGGAATTCCAATACCCGACCACCTCAAACCCTGGACTTCGATGATTCTGATGATGAATCAATGACCAATGCCAATGACCAGTCCCAGTCGTATATACCTCAAAATACCGCTTCAAATGAGCCGAGGCCTCTCAACCAGGCCAAACTTAATATCTTACCAGGGATTTAGGACTTTCCAAATTAGCTGCCGAGATCTTGGGCTCACGACTTCGAGAGGACAACTTGCTGGCTCCGGGAACAACATTCTCCTGGTATAGGAAACGAGAGGAAGAATTCCGCAAGTTTTTTGCAGTGCACGAAAATACCTCTTCCTTAGTGTACTACTGCAATGTTGAGGGGCTAATCGAATCCTTGGGCCTGCCATATAACGCATCAGAATGGAGGCTATTTATAGACTCGTCTAAACGAAGTTTGAAAGCAGTACTTCTCAACATTGGGAATAGGGTTGCATCAGTCCCTGTAGCACATTCCGTACAACTTACTGAGAGCTACGATAACATGAAAATTTTACTGGATGCTCTCGTATACGACCAACATAACTGGAGGATCTGTGGAGATTTGAAGGTAATACTAATATCATAAGTAAACTATTGCTATTGACTATGTTGTTTTTCCAAAGGTTATTTGAGAGCGTATAAGAACACTTAACTTCCCCACAGAAGTGATACAGTCCAATGCATAGATTTTTTTATCTGATAGAACAAATTCTCTAAATCTTTAAATATTTTCATTTTTTTTCAGATTGTGGCATTGTATTGGGAATGCAAGGGGATACACGAAATACCATGTTTCCTCTGCAAATGGGATAGCCGAGCGGATGAGAAGCACTATGCACAGCGTGAATGGGCATCCAGAGAGAATTTTGAACCTGGGTCGCATAATGTCGTTTCAGTGCCCTTGTACCACCAACAAAAATTTTGCTCCCACCACTTCATATTAAGCTGGGCTTGATGAAAAATTTCATCAAATCAATGAATAAGGAGGGTTCAGCATTCCTATATCTCGAGAGTAAATTTCCTCATATATCTGATGCTAAACTAAATGCTGGGGTTTTTGATGGTCCTCAAATTCGAACTTTGATCAAGGATACTCAGTTCGAAAACGCAATGACTCCAACTGAGAAGAATGCCTGGCAGGCATTCAAATCAGTTGTCACTGATTTTCTTGGCAAGCGTAGAAGTCCAGAATACGAGTCCGTTGTCGAAAACTTGATGGAAGCTTTCAAAGCTCATGGGTCGCGCATGTCCATAAAAATGCACTTTTTGTGGTCCCACTTGGACTATTTTCCTGAAAATTGCGGGGATTATAGTGAGGAACAGGGTGAACGATTTCACCAAGATATCAAAATAATGGAAGAGAGGTATTAGGGAAACTGGGATATCAATATGCTGGCGGACTATTGCTGGTGTTTGAAGCGAGACGTGCCCGAAGAAAACACAGACGGAAAGCCAAAAAAACTTCATTCCTTCCTCAATAAACTTTTTTCCATATTCATTGTATGAATAAAAGTATTTATTCACACAATGTTTCATTTTTCACGAGTGTTCTTATAATATTACTCGTATCTACAGTGTTTAAGCTAAAAAAATCAATAAATTTGGGGATAAAATCGGACTTATAATAAATGGCCAATAGAGAAAAAACCTGACCTGATTGAGGAAAACAATGTCATTTTCGAATTCAGCATGGTCGAATTATATAATATGAGTTGAAAAAAACCCTCACAGCAGACAAAAAAATTTCATATGCATACCAGTGTTATTTAACATAATTATGACGTTATCCAATTATGACGTTATCCAATTATGACGTTATCCAATTATGACGTTATCCAATTATGACGTTATCCATATTACTAACTTTTTCTGAATAATCAATAAATATTTCTAAACTTATTATACACTTTTTACTTTGTTTGATTTTTCGTATTTTCGCTTTAATTATAACCGATTGGGACGTATGAGCCATCCTGTATAGAGTTTCCCTCTCTCATCCGACTGAGACCAAATTTGAAGGACGTGTAGAAATTAGATGCGGAGGTAATTGAAGAATATTTTATATATTTTCCATCCAATTTGCATCAAATTTACAGATTTTTATTTTTTGTCCTGACGAAGAGGTAATTGGCTAAATGTTTTAAAACAAGTTTCAAGAATTAGCTTTCCTATTCAACTGATTTTCACCAAATTGGTAAATATTTAAGTACAGTATAGGGTACCATGTAAAATTTTTCAAAATCTCCCCCCTCCCCCGACATCCTGGTAGCTACAATGTCGTAAGTTTAGCGGTCCTGTAAAGGTTTTCTTTTAACATATTGCACTAAATTTGGAGGCCATATAGACCTTGTCATGCAATGCACTCTGATTTTCATAGGATTTTTTAGCTGTAAGGATAACGAAGAGATTTGCACATAACCATGCTGATTCACAAAAAAAAAAAAAAAAAAAAAATCGCAGGGTAGATATAATTTTAGGTTTAAGTTGGGTGAGCTGAAATTTTGTTGGATCAACATTTGCCTTATATAGCGGTATCCATTTAAAAGTTATAAAAGAAATTTGGTAGAATTTGTTTCTTTTGCCAATTATCCTCAAAGTTGCTGCAAATATACTAAGTGTATCTATGCATCACTTGCATAGATACACTTAGTATCTATATCGATAGCTGCAGTCTTATCATTCAGGAAGGCGAGAAAGTGGCACAGCTGTCAGGCCAAAAAGCGTCCCATTTCTCTTAACTCTGTTGTTATTACCAGCATCATTGAAACTCGAACCCCCCAACCTCATTGTCTTCATTTTGGTTATAGAGAAAACGGCGTTACCCACTTGAGCTATGGGCGCTGTCTAGCTGTAGTCTAAATTTTGCATACAAATTGAAGGAAATGTGTAGGAAGGACGACTTCAATTGGGTGTTTGGGAGTAATGTAATTTTTCCATGATAAAATAAATAAAAAGCTATATAGGAAAAAGAGATGTTCGGAATCCTTCGGGGTTAATGTCATTTTTGCCTGTAAAAATAACGAGAGATACGTATATTGGAAGAGAGAAATTGGTCGCGCCTTTGGAACACATCATTTTTATATGAAGAAATAAATTCCAAAGAGGAACCTCTGTCAATCCTTCGGGATTCATCGATCCGAGTGCAGCCATGCAGCTTGGATCAACCGCGGAATGCGCGGAGCTTGTGGAGGCGCGAGCGAAGCGATCGCTTTTAGTTCTAATTATTTTATTTGTTCTCCCTAATTTTATTTACCTCATTCCATTAAATTCGTTTGTGGGGTGGTTTTATTTCGTTCATGGTGATCTCTTTTTTAGTGTTTGGACGAAACTGTTATAGCCGTGCTTAACTTTGCTTTTATATAGTTACATAGGTGTCGCTTCGGCTATACACTGTACACACTTCTTTCACCATTTCCCATATCAGTTGAGCGACATTGAACTTTTTGTAGTTGGATAGGTGGCAAACTGTGTCCAGATGATGTAGTGACCCGTGGTTCGGATTTCGCGTCTAGTTGCGGGTCTCCTCTCTCGTATGACGTCCTCTGGCTACTAACACGGAAACAAATTTACGCAATTAACATTGATAATCCGTATCGCTTTCTTTTCTTATACATCATGATTTTGGGCTCTGGTGGAGGATGACACCTTGATGAACGAATTAAATTTGATCCACTGTAAGGAGCAGATCCCGCAACTCTGTGCGCTGACGGGGGTTCGTATAGGTATAATAATGCTGATTCATCGTTAGAGTGCAGCTTGGGGTAAGCGGTTTTCCTGTCAAACATAATTTGAATGAGATCCTCATGCCCGAAGTTGCTATACGAATTATCTAAATACATTGCATATGTTGCGTATGAGCACGAACAGATAGATGTGGTTTTCCCTTTCTTAAGAAAAAGAGAAAATTCTTAAAAAGTGCATGACGTAATTTAGTTTTGTGGGTAAAGAAGCATTTCAGTATATATATATATATATATATATATTATATATATTGACTGGGCATATGTAATAACTCTATGTATGGTCTAAATAATGTATTATATAGCAAGAGAGGGAAGGCTTTCAGAAGGTACCGTAGTCATTAGGCCGGGTCGAAATCTAGTCAAAATGATTTTTTTTAGATGGGCACTATGTGGGGTTTATGAAATGATATCCTGACCAACATACTCCAAAAGAAAGTTTATGCTCCCCTCCGTACCACTAGCATACTCCCTCTTATTTTTGGCTCCGCCCCCAAATTAAAAATAGTATCATAAATCAAAATGGAGATCATTTAGAGCATTTTTTTATAGAGATGACCCCCCTTAAAATTGCATAATATACCTCATGCGCAATTTTCAGGCAATTATCCAAGAAATTTCAAATCCTTAAAAAATTGCCGCATCCCCAAAGTGTTATCAGTATATAGAAAAGGGTGGCATAAACTTTAGTTTGGAGTACTGATTGCCTAGGAGACCAATTCATAAACCTCATATAGGCCTAGTATATTTGTCTGAAAAGAAGACAATTAGTCTATTGTACCATTTATTACACAAAACAGCTTTGAAGTAAAAACAAAATTTAATTTAAAAATTGTGGATGTGCCTTGGCCCCATTGGCTTTTCCATTCAAACTGTGGCAGTCTTTTTCTTGATTCCAGTTGATTGAGGATAAATTTGTGCCGATTGCCGTAGCCAATCCTTTGTTCTGATGCTTTTGTCACTAAGTTCACTGCACTTTCCACGCTTTGACTGTAGCATGAAAAGGCAGCAATTTTTAAGGGTTCTGTTCTTGTATGCAGTAGCTCTTCATTGCTGAAATTCCTTATCAAAGGTGGAGGATTGATAGCTTCCTTTCTCCAGTCAATCATCTCATAGTAGTCTTTGGAATCGAAATTTAGAGATTTAGGAAGCTCAAAATTTCGTGTGCCACTGAAACGTGTCCGACTGAGAAGTATCTTCTGAAGAGCATTCTCTGACATGTTGTCTGCTATCAGTAAGCATTGACAGTAGGATAGCTTCGGGATTGGCAAAATAGGCATTATTACGGAACACCGGTTCCATAATAATGCGATGTTTTCTTCCAATCCTCGCATCAAGACAATCAAATGAAAAAAATTCCGTGCTCCATCAGTAGCTTTAGGATGGGATTTGATATGAAACCATCCAGGAGCATATGATTTCATGACGATGGTTACCAGTTCTTTCAGATTTTGTTCGGGATGCAAAGTCGATACATATAAACGAAGAATCCGGTTTGCTCGGGTAATCCAGCGAGCATGATGAATGGCACCTGGAGACCTGCGGGCTAGACTTTGATACCCATCCAGATTGCACTGCTAGGCACAATCATAGAGATACTTTTGATCACTGCTCAACTCTTTCACGACACTCGGTGGTATATCTTGGACGTTGCCCTGAACTGGTGAAAATGCCACTAAGTCTAAAATGGTTAAATCACATTTCAATTTGGCTCCAATTGAACCTTTAAAGGTATTTGGCCCTGATGATTTTCCGTCTATGGTTTCAAATATGTGCTGAAGGGGAGTTCATTCATGTGTAAAAGACACACGAGCCATTGAACTGATCTATGCAAAAAAATTTCAATCAATTTTATGGTACCAGCAATTCTACCAGTATTGACAGCAGTACCGTCGCATAGCAGAGCATTGAGAGTGTCGATGCTCGCTGAATCAATTAAGAACGTTATAATTTCATCAGCTATACACCGAGCATTTCCTGCGTCAGGGCAGAGATGGTCTACATAGATACCTCCAGGGTCTTTGATCAGCACATAATGTTGTTCTTTCTCTTTTCCATGCTTGGTTAACGTATCATCCTTTCTTCCATCAAACCCTATACATTCAATATTCACATTTTCACATCTAGATCTAACAATATTTTTCTTGCCTACACGAATTCTCTCTCTCTATTTTCTTCCTGCATGTTAGATTGATCGATTATTCCCATATCTTTCAATGCAGCATTAATAATAGCTGTTGTAGCTCTCGAACTCACACGGTAACGGTCTGCCACCAATGGTAATTCATTGTAAGAATACCTATTTTGATAATTTTCAATCAATTCCACATCGGGCACGAATTCTAGCTCATTGTCACTGTCTTCTCTATCTTCGCTAAAGTCATCTACTGAAGAAGATGGTACAACTTCCATAGCCTCTGCCATTTCCACTTGTGACCTTTGTTGCCTCTCTTGTTCTTCTCTTGCTCTTGAGAGGGATCGTCTCTGGACAGCGGCAGCTTCACGATCAAATGGCCCTAATTGATTTATTCTTTGCTTTTGGCCTACAAATGACTCCCACTCTACCATTGGATTTTTACCTCGCATCGACAAAACGGCCTTTCTATTCCTTTATCATAACATTTGCAAGTACAAATGTCAAACATTTCATCATATGAAGCAAGTTTTTTAGCAAAATTTTCATTCCTTTGACGTAGAGGAACCTTGTTCAAGGAAAGAGCTGATCTGATTAATCTTTCCACTGCAGAAGAAATAGATCTTTCTTGAATGGCAGGGAAAGAGAACATGGCCCAAATATCTTTAAGATCTTTGGTAACTATATTGTAGCAATCGTTCGCAGTTGCTGATCTCCTTGACTTGATTCTTTCTCTCTTTTGAATGAAGAAATAGTGTCTGACAACGTCTGCCTTTGTAGGAATCATTGATCGGCGGAATTCAGTGGCAAAACCAAAAGCTGCATTCGAAGATTTGTTTCTGGTTGACATTTTTTCAACCTTTTTAAAAAATTAAAAATCCAGCTTTTATAGAATCATGCATGGATCATAAGTAAATCTAAAGAGCATAAATTCTTATAATTCCTGTAAAAATATATGATAATTAGAACATGAAATTTATTGGTATTGAATTTGAAATTCAACACACAGCTCAGTAAATTGATTACACATAAACGATGTTTCTGTGTAATCAATTTTCTGATATAGCAAATATTTTGAGAAAATACGCGTGGTGAAAATTTTGAGAAATCCAAATTTTTGAGGTAATTGCCTGAAAATTGCACATGAGATATATTATGCAATTTTAGGGGGGTCATCTCTATGAGAAGATGCTCTAAATGGTCTCCATTTTCATTTATGAGACTATTTTCATTTTTGGGGCGGAGCCAAAAATAGGAGGGAGTATGCTAGTGGTACGGGGGGGGGGAGCATAAACTTTCTTTTGGAGTATGTTGGTCAGGACCCCAATTCATAAGCCCCACATAGTGCCCGATCTGCCCCCAGAAATTTGACCCGGCCTAGACTAGTCATCCAACTCCTGACTCCCATTCAGCTTGTATTTCTGCCCGGAATCATGCAAAATCTGTTCTTCGACTGGCCAAAAATTTCTTCATCCAACAAAAATGTGAAAATCTTTAAGAAAGGGGATCACGAAAGTCCAGGGAACTATCGTCCTATTAGTCTCACTTCAGTTGTAGGTAAATTATTAGAAAGGATAATAGCTGATAGAATCGTTGACCATTTGGATTCCTACAAGCTGCTTGGGGACTCCCAACATGGGTTTAGACGGCATAGGTCGTGTCTCACCAACTTGCTCGAGTTTTTCCACGTCATGTTGAGTGAGTACGATAAGAGTAGGGCGATTGATATACTTTATCTCGACTTTCAGAAAGCCTTTGATAAGGTACCTCACCGCCGGCTAATGGCGAAAGTGCGCGCGCTGGGTATCGGTGGGAAATAGGTAGGTGGATTGAAAACTGGCTAAGGAATAGGCGGCAGAGGGTGGTAATTAAAGGGGCTAGTTCGGGTTGGGCCTCGGTCACTAGTGGGGTTCCTCAGGGTTCGGTTTTGGGGCCACTGTTGTTTACCATTTACATAATGATATCGACGGTGGCATCGTCAGTCGGATCGCCAAATTCGCTGATGACACCAAGCTTGGGGCCAATGTTGGGACGCCCGAAGCGATCGAGGAACTGCGTGCGGACCTAGGTAGGATAGGAGAGTGGTCCGAAAAATGGCAAATGCCGTTTAACTTGGGTAAATGCAAAGTGATGCACATTGGCTACGCCAATCCCAAGTCGGACTACTCGATGTTGGGCAGTAATATCGAGGTGACTGATTTAGAAAAGGACTTGGGTGTGCTAATTAGCAGCGACCTTAAGTTTACGAAACAGTGTGTAGAGATGGAAAAGAAAGCCCAGAAACTATTGGGTTATATCAGGAGGCAATTTCAGTTTCGGAACAAGGAGATTGTGCTCTCACTGTACAATTCCCTTGTTCGGCCGTACCTGGAGTATGCTGTGCAGTTCTGGTCGCCCACCTCAGGAAAGATATTGAGAGGCTGGAGCGAGTGCAGGCGAGGGCCACAAAGTTGATCCCTTCCGTTAGGCATATGGGCTACAATCGACGGTTACGCGCCCTGAACTTGTTTTCGCTTGAAACTCGGAGGCTGCGCGGTCAACTGATCGAGGTTTTCAAGCTCTTACGAGGGTTCAACGATGTCGATTTTAGAAGTATGTTTAGTTTAAATGAACCCAACTCGCAACAATGGTTGGAAGTTGGATTTGAAACGGTTTAGGACTAGTGTGTGTGGGAATTACGTTACGTATAAGATCTGTGACACATGGAACAGGTTACCTTCGGAAGTTGTGAACAGTTCCTCTGTGGATCAGTTCAAGAAAAGGTTAGACGAAATCTTGCACACTATTTGAGTGTGTAAAGACATTTAGGACCTCAGTCTGCGGAAATTTCTTTTCCTGTAAAATAGTTGATATCTGGAACCAACTTCCCTCAGAGGATGTTTCCAGTCAAAGTGTAATCTGTTTAAAAATAGGCTAGACAAATTACAGAACACACTCATAGTTTAAGATTAAAACCTCAGAAAACTCTGCAGGAGTTCGCTTGCTCGGTGTCTCTGTGAGCAAGCTAAATATAGAGCTATTTATATATTCTCCACTTTCCTGTAAAATTTCCTTGGCTACTTTTCCAGGGTCAAGGTATTTTCTTCAACCTTTTTCCGTACCTGCCTCTGGCAGGGAGGGAGCGGAGGATGGGGAGAGAGCCTTCTACTTTTCTATCCAGTTTTCTACTACTGCTAGCATAGTTTGAAAGACAAAATTTTCCCTGGCACCCGTTGCCATTGGTACCTCCTCGGTATGGGCCGCAAGGCCTTTTGAGGTACTTCTTTTCCTTGTAACTCCTTGTAACTCTTCGCTCTTTCTGGTATCTAGCTAAGAACCTCTCCAACAACTTTACTTCCTCTTCTTTCCCTCCTCTTTTTCCATTCCGGCGGCTTAGTTGCCGTCCCTTCTGATAAAGCTGAACTCTTCGCTCACACTTTCGCCTCCAGCTCAACACTGAACAATTCAGGTGCTGTTCCTCTATCTCCTCGTCCCTCTGACTTAATTATATCTGAAATTAGAATCTCTTCCAAATGTTTTTTCTGCCCTATCCGGGCTCGACTGTAGGAAGGCGTACAGTCCTGATGGTGTTCCCCCTGTTGTCCTGAAGAACTGTGCTTCTGTGCTGACACCCTGCCTGGGCAAACTATTTCGTTTTTGCCTTTCATTTGGTACTTTTCCTTCCTGTTGGAAGTTCGCTTTCATTCAGCCTGTCTCAAAGAAGGGTGACCGCTCTTAACCCTCCAACTATCGTCTAATTACTTTGATTTCTTGCCTTTCTAAAGTTTATGAATCTATCCTTAATAGGAAGTTTCTTAAACACCTCTCTTCTCACAATCTTCATTCAGATTGTCAGTATGGGTTCCGCAAGAAACGCTTTACTGGCGATCTTCTTGCATATCTCTCTGCCTCTTGCATATCTCTCTGCCTCTTGCATATCTCTCTGCCTTGCATATCTCTCTGCCTTGCATATCACTCTGTCATCCTCCTTTCGGGATTTCGGTGAAACCTCTGCTATTGTGCTAGACACATCAAAAGCTTTTGATAGTCTGGCACAAATCCTTAATTTCGAAACTGCCCTCTTTCGGTTTCTATCCTTCTCTCTGTGCCTTCATCTCCGATTTCCTTTCTGACCGATGTATGGTTGCGGTTGTAGATGGCCACTGTTCTTCTCCTAAAGCTATCAATAGTGATAGCCATCGGTGTTCTGTCCTGTCACCTACTCTTTTCCTTTTAATTGTCAATGACCTATTAAGTCGCATTGCATGTTGTAGCCACTCCTCTGCCGATGATTCCACTCTTCACTTTTCCACTCGCTTCACAAATCGTCTCTCTGAACAGATACTCAATGCTTCGCGTAGGACGGCTATGGTACACTTGACTACTTCTGATCTTTCTACTATCTCTGACTGGAGCAGAGAAAACCTAGTTGCTTTTCTCGTGATCTTTCCCTGAAAGATCACATGTACTCTCTTTCTAAAACAACTTTTAAGAGGTTAAGTGTACTGTACTGACTCCGCAGTTTCTTCACCCATACTCAGTTGCTGTCTCTGTACAGTGGTCTTGTCCGCCCCTGTATGGAGTACGCTTCTCATGTGTGGGGTGGCTCAACCCACAGCCATACTTGACCGGGTGGAATCAAAGGTTTTTCGTCTCATCAATTCCCCGCCTCTTACTGACTGTCTTCAATCTCTCTCTCTCTCTCTTCCCCGCAATGTTGCCTCACTCTCTCTTTACTATCGCTGTTATAAGGGACACTGCTCTTCTGAACTCTCTAACTGCATGCCGCCTCCTTTAAGGAGAGCACGCAGTACCCGACTCTCGGCACAGTCTCATTTTTTCTGTCCAACTCTCTAACGCAAGGGTTAATCGGTATTTTCAATTTTTCATCTACTCAACACGTCAACTCTGGAACAACCTTCCTTAATCCATCTTTCCCCCTGTCTATGACCTCCAATCTTTCAAACGCAGAGTGTCCAAACACCTCGAAAAATTCCTTTCCGTACTATTTTTCAAACTTTATGATAGTTTCTCTTCAATACTTTACCCCTATTGGTGACGAGAGAGAGAGAGAGAGATAAAATTGTCATTCTTGCATTTTATTCTTTGTGTCTGCACAATGAGTTTTTTTCTGGAGTGAATATTCAATTTTTGGCCTCTCTCTCTCTCTCTCTCTCTCTCTCTCTCTCTCTCTCTCTCTCTCTCTCAAAATATTTTATAATAAAATTCGCTTGTAATATTTCTCTGGAATGCTATCCAGAGATGCCATTTAAACATTCCAACGCAATGGCAAAAAATTTTATGACAGACGAACGAAGGTTTTACTCTTTGACGCTGTAATTTATCGTATAAATTGAATGTAACGTTTTTCCTACACTTATTAACGTTCCCTTTATTAATAATTAATGGAAATGTTTTATGGGTTTATTAGTGGTCGTTTCATAAGATGTTTTCAGGTTAAACGATGCATATACGGTTGCATTTAACGGTTTACACGAATAGATCACGTTAAGGGGACAATTTTAACTGGAATATTTAAGCAGTAATACCATTATCAGCAGCTCGTATGCTGACATATATATATATATATATATATATATATATATATATATATATATATATAATAATGATAGAGAGAGTTCTTCCTTACTGCATTCCAGAACGAGGCTTTTGAAGACAGTTGCTTTTATGATCATTCAAAAAAATTCCTTATCGTATAAATTGAATGTCTCGTATATATATATATATATATATATATATATATATATATATATATATATATATATATATATATATATATATATATACACTTTAAACTATACAAAATACCAAGGAAGGAATATTTTACACCATAAATTTCTTTTGAATTCAAAATCTTTTCAACAGGTTGGGCTGAAAAGTGTGTACCAGAAGACTTGGAAGCACAATACACAAAACGAGAAGATTTACATGGCCGCCTGAAATTTATTTATTTATTTATTTGTAAATCTATACAATTTTCATAGATGAGTATAATTTCATTGTTAAATACAGGTGCTGTACGCAGTTGTAAACTGCCTTTAACAAACGTGCACGTTTTACAGGCCGAAATCTATTAATTAGATGTGATTATATAATAGGTATGACTACAAGATTTTATAATAGACTAAAAGTCTAAAGGGAATTTACAGAGTAGGACATAGAATTTTATTTGGAACTAATTACAAAAAATAATGAAACCAGTATAAAACTGTAAGGAACTCCCGGACGAGGACATTTCCTTTTCTTAGACGCTTAGTACAAAGAACAATGAATTGCGAGGTGTGGTGAAAAGTGATAGGAGAGATTTTTAGGAGGCTAATGAGAATTTTAACAAGGAGAAAGAAAGGAGTGCCTTCACTAACTTTGGAGTGTGTTAAGTTTTAATCAGTTTATAAAAATTGAGAGAGCGTTCATTGTTTTTAATTCATTTGGTAGATTGTTCCATAATTCCACCACTAAATAAGAATTTCTATTACTCTGAAGAGTATAGTTTGCCTTTTGAGATATATTCATTCTCTATATACCTTGTTTGATGTACGTGACGTATCTGATTGTTCATTATATTCTCGATTAATATGGTCGGAGCAGATTGTTTTGTAACTGAACATTTGGGAGCACATCCATATATCAAATATGTCTTTAAATTTTAATATACGCAATCGCTCGAACATTCCTGATATATGAGCATAATATAATAATCAATCTTATTTATTTTTGTAATAATTCTCTTCTGGTTTGTGATTAAAGGGTTGATGTAATCACACGCACGTTCATATGCGGTAATATTGTACGCGAGATGTGGATAAACTAGAGAGAAGTATAGCGTTTTAAGTGTATTTGTGGGAAGGAAATGTAATTTTGTTAATATAAGCGAGAATTTTGATAGTCTATGATCTATATTTTCAATATGTTGACGAAAGGATAGTTTGTCATGAAGTACAACTTCTAATAATTTCCCTTCAGTGACGCGCGGTATGAAGTGCAAGTCGACAATAATATTAAATTTTGATATTAATTTCTTTTTTGTGATTCACAGAAAGTTTGTTTTATTTTTATTCAAGGATAATTTATTGGCTCTCAACCAGTCGCATACTCCCGCAATGTTATTGTTTTCTATTTCGTTAAGGGGTGCGAGATCGCTGTCTGAGTATATCAGGGTGTCATTCGCATATTGGAAGCCTTTCTCCTTATGAGAGTCGTGAAAGTCATTTATGTACCAGATGTTCCACTTAAAACCGGCCCGCTGGAGTACTCCAGCGGGCCGGTTTTAAGTGGAACACCCGGTAGATCAGAAATAGTAGGGGGCCCAAAATGAATAAAAGTAAACAGTTCAAAAGGATAGCATCAGCCACCAACATATGAACCCCGCTCAACCATGAAAATGAACCCCACCTTACGAAGAACGTGTATGCATGGGATCTTCCGACCCTTTACGAAACGTGCAGACGTGGATTTTTAATTAAAACTGAAACATCACAATTTGGTGGTTGTAACCCACATACACAAAAGTCCAAAAATGGAAACCAAAAATAAAGAAATGATAATATTGGAACATAAATCCTGAAAGAAATGCCACCTTAATCCTTCGTTTCAGCTTTCAGACCAAACCTTCGCAAAGGATTCTGAAAATACTTAAATTATAAGGAGGAGGTAGTAATTCGTTCACACACACACACACACACACACACACACACACACACACTGTATATATATATATATATATATATATATATATATATATATATATATATATATATATACAGGGCGTCCCAAAAAAATGTATACACACTTTAACAGCTGATAGCTCAATTGATGTTTCTTTCTTTCCAAGTTAAACCCATTAGAATTAATAATGGCAGTCAGACTAAGCTTTGAACAAAGGAAATTAATTCTAAAATGCTACTAGAAGTGTGAAAACGCAGTTGAAGTGCAAAGACAGTTTAGGAGGGAGTTTCAAACAGATCCACCAACGCGACTTACCATCACTCGAATTAGAGATAAGTTTGAAGCCGATGGAACTGTTCAGAATGTCCACAAGAAGCGTTCCGGAAGACCACGGACATCGACAAGCCCCACAAAGCAAGAAAGAGTACTGGAAACGTATCACCAAAGTCCAAGAAAATCTGTGCGGCAAGCGAGTCGTGAGGTAGGAATTTCAGAATCGTCTGTCCAACGCATTTTGAAGCGCTGTCAATGGAAAAGTTACATTCCAAGATTAGTCCATGCTATTAATGAAGATGATCCGGACCGAAGAGTGGAGTATTGCGAGTGGTACTTGGCACGATGTGGATGTGGATTGGACGAAGGGGTTTCGTAGAATACCCTCCGCGTTCACCAGACCTCACACCACTAACTAGACTTTTTTTATGGGGATACTTAAAAGACAAAGTCTACGCTATAAAACCTGCAGCAGTCGCTGAATTGAGAGCAGCCATTGAACGAGAATGCACACAAATACCAAACGAAATGTTTCGTGATGTTTGCGATTCCATTGCTTCGCGTTATCAGCAGTGCCTGGACCAGAACGGACGTGAGTTTGAAAACAGGCGTTGACAAAACAATTAAATAATGTCTGTAGATTCTATTACATTTTGAAAATGAAATGTATTTTAATAAACACTGCCTTTATAATTATTTAAAGTGTGTATACATTTTTTTGGGACGCCCTGTATATATGGACTATAATCTGCCAATAAACCTTTTCACTTTCATTTCATTTTCATGTATATCGTTAGTAGACAGAAGGGTCAATGATAGGGTAGTAGGAATATAGTCACTAGGGTCAATGTGAAATGTAGAAAAGTACTGTTAAGTAGATTGGTTGGTTGTTTATTAAAGAATGTAACTCGGGTAAAATATGAAACTTTCAAAGAGGTTTAGTTTACGATTCGTGTTTGGAAAATGAGTAAAGTTTTCGTATTTTTTTAAACAAATTTTGCGACAGTAAGTCTGTAATGTCTGTAATATAACAAAAAATAAATAAGCGTGTTAACTACATGGACATTTTGGTTGATTTTGACTGAAGTTCTGCTGA
>JAJOZX010010653.1:0-60000 GCA_023014485.1 Bathynomus jamesi | reverse complement strand
AGAGATAATAATCTAAGGGAGAAAAATCCGGAGACCTTGCGGGCCATTCAACGTCTCCAAATCTTGAGATTAACTCGCCTGGAAACGTTTGAAGGCAAAACTACCATGCAGTTCCTCGTGGTCTTGTTGGAACCAGTGGTTTTCTAGACAAAGATCTCTTAATTTAGGAATAAGGAAATCGGTCAACATTTTTTCGTAGCGATCACCATTTACAGTGACCGTGTTTCCGGTGGAATCCTCGAAAAAGTACGGCCCTATGATCTGAGATGCAGTAAGACCACACCAAACAGTTACACGCTGACTATGCAACGGGACTTCGGTAATATTCAATGGATTTTCTGTTGCCCAGAAACGACAATTTTGTTTGTTTACAGTTCCATTCAAGTGAAAATGGGCTTCGTCTGACATAATCAAAGTTGCTAGAAAATTGGTGGTGTCATTTACCTTCTGTTGGATCCATTGACAGAATTGTCGTCTTCGTGCGAAATCTCCATCGTTTAGTTGTTGCACTGTTTGAATTTTATATGGAAAGAGCATTAAATTTTGCTTGAATATACGGTGTGTTGTTGTTCCATATCCAACTCCTAACAGCTGAGAAGCACGTCTGATGCTTATGTTAGGATTATCCTGTACAATTTCATGAGTTCTGTTAATGATCTCGTCTATCCTTGCTGTGCGCACTCTTCCAGTTGGTTTTCTTTTTCCAATGCTGCCAGTTAGGGAAAAATTTCTGACACACCGACGGATTACTTTCTTAGAAGGTGATTTTGACATCTGAAAATTTGTCTTGAAAGATCTTTGAGCTGAAACTACACTTCTTCCATGCTCATAATATTGCTCAGTTATGAAACGCAGCTGTTCCACAGTCCATGCAGTCATCTTGAAGGGTTAGTTTTAACTAACACTTTTATTTTGTTTTGTATCTTATCTTGTCTTGTATTGTCAAAACCTATACAATTCTGTACAAACTTGTAACTATCCTCTTTCGAATGATGCGTATGATTTTATAAAAGGACATACTTTAAGAGTTACAGGGGTTTCTTTCGGGCCCCATTTCTCTGGATCACCCTATATAATAATATATATATATATATATATATATATATATATGGAAAATGTTCAAAATAGACTTGTGTTTGATCCCTCTGTAGTATCCCGTCTCAGTTTGGGGATTTTCTGAAGGAGAGAATTGCTTTCAACTCTCATCTTGTCTCCATAACCAACGACGCATGGCTGGTCAGGGATTGTACACAGGAACCTGTCGAGATGACTCGAAATTTTTCAGGATGGTGTGCTGGAAGTTCCAAAGTTTTTTTGGCAGCACGTTAAAGAGTTTTAGGGTTTGTATTCCGAGCGTATTTGCCGCATCTGGGATAGTATTGAATATACTGTTCTCTCGTCCCAGTTTGCGTTTATTCCATTTCTAAAGTGTGTGTGTGTGTGTGTGTGTGTGTGTGTGGTGTGTGTGTGTGTGTGTGTGAGAGAGAGAGAGAAAGAGATCGACAGAGATCGACTCATCAACCTGGATAAACAAACAAAATAAGTATGATCCAACAGCATGTACTAAAATCGTGTATTTTGAATGTGATATTTTGAAGACATTTCCCAGTTTCTGTAAACATACTATAAATAAATAGACATTTTCATTTGGAAGCGACAGAAGTTTCCTTAAAATGGCGCATCTGTGAGGAAGGTATACGAAGAATTGTTCCTTTTTCCTCACCACAATGAATGGGAAATGAACGTAATGAAATTACTCCTTAAATTGGAATACGTTTTGACTCTGAAATTCCAGTGAAATAACCATTCGCAATTCAATTATTCGTCTTAAATATACGCTGTACAAAAGTGAGGAAGAGTCTCGTGTTCTCGTCGAAGGAGTTGCATTGCCAATGAATTTACTCTGTATGTCGCATTCTGTTCATGAGGATTTGGGTACATTCTATTAACTCTATTTGTGTAACTTCGTTACAGCCTACGTATACAGTACACTACATATTTTTTACACGTTCTCTATCGAAAACTCGTCTTTCTTGTTTAAGTTAGAGGAGATAGTTTTTTGAAAAAGTTTGCTGTATGTCCGCGGTCGAAGAGCATTATATATATTAGGGTCCTGCGAAGCTTCGAGATTCGATTTGACTTCGAATCGGGAGAGACGATTCGATTTGATTCATTAGCTTGGGCTCCGATTCGATATTTTCAAATCTCCATTAAGTCCGATAAACAACATCGGTGATGTTGTTTTGAAGAACACTCGTAAATAAACACTTTTCATTTTACTTAGGTTATAATTAAGTCTATATACTATATATTGCACCAATCTCTCGTGCAATAACACTTTTATCATACTTTAATACCATTGTTCCTCATGATCAAATACTTAATACATTTTTATTTTTTGGAAGGATTTACTTTGTCCTTTGTTCTCAACAAGATTTAATTAATTTTGTTTATTGCTAATTGTGTGTAGAAACACTCTAATTTATATGTGTACAGATGATTCGATTCGAGATTTGATTCGATTTGAATTGTTTGAGATGATTTGATTCTAGATTCGATTTGGAAAAAAATTGTGATTCGCAGGGCCCTAATATACGAGTATGTATATACACACATATATATATATGTGTGTGTGTGTGTGTGTGTGTTTAATACTTAAAATTTAAAGTAAATGGTGGATCCGTGGATCGGATTTCGCCAACACTAAACTCCCGCCCCATACATGGACTTCATTCGCGATCTTTAAGATCTCTTAAAGCTGCTTTGTACGTCGCACTTTTATAGCGTAAAAGAAAAAGGAGCGACAGGAACGGTATACCCTCGTATGCCCACATGGATCAGAGGACGTAATGAAGCTTTCCAACAACGCGCCAAGGGCATAAATTTTCCCGAAACCTCGTGGGAGAAAATATGAAGATAAATGGCTTTGAACACTTTAATTTGTCGACGTTTGCGGCGATAAATTTATTATCGTGTTTACACCGTTCGCCTTAGAACGGGGAATTTTACTTAAAATTCTTAAGTACGTACCGTGTGATTCGGAAAATTGTTTGAATTTAGAGGTGCTTTTTTTCTTTTCTTTTTTTAGTTTGTTTTACGCGAGAAAGAGTTTTTAGATGGGAAAAATTATACCTTAAAGTTAATGTTTGCATTTACCCACACACGGATTAGAGAACGCGCACAACGCATGCAGGGATAAAACTAATATATTTTTTGCTCCCATTCTAGATGACTCGTTTAGCGTAATTCTGGAGTCAAGTATAAGGACAGGATAATAAGGACGGGTTTCCCTTACGCCCTATACTGTCTGCCCTCGGCACCTTCAATTATAATTTGTCTAAATTCCTCGCTCCCATTCTGTCGCCAATTATCATAAATTAATTTTCTGTTAGACTCTTTCAGTTTTGTTAAAAAATTAACCAGTATTTTCTTTAACAATTGCGTTAGGACTAGTTTTGACATCCAATCATTGTTGACTGACATTTCCCCCCTTGCCGAAACTATTGACATTTGTACAAATGAATTATTCTCAAATACGGAGAGAGTTGTTGGAATAAGTAGGTCACAATTTAAAGAATTTTTAAAGCTGGTTGTAAAGGATTGATTGTTTTTGTTTGATAGTAAAGCTTATAAACAATGTGCTGGTATTGACGGGGGTTCTCTCTTAAGTCTCACGTTGGCCAACGCTTTTCTCAGTTATTACGAAAAGATTTGGCTCGGCGAGTGCCTCGCTCATTTTAAACCTTTGTTTTATCGACAATACGTAGACGACACATTTTTAATCTTCGGATCGCCACATCGTGTTCCTTTATTTTTAAATTACCTTAATTCGAAGCATGGTAACATCAAATTTACTTAGGAATTATCTTTCCTTGACGTTAATATTCATCGCCTCCAGAATGGTTTTGAAACGGCCTTGTGTATAGAAAGCCGACATTCACTGGTTTATGTACAAAATTTTCACCGTTCATTCCTTTTAATTACAAACGAAATTTAGTTCGTATTCTTACCAACAGAACCTTTAATATATGTTTTAATTATTTTCAACTCGACATTGAACTTAAATATTTAAACAAATTACTTTTCAACAATGGTTTTCCGAAGAGATTTACAGATACTTATATAGACAGAACCCTTAATAGGATTCTCGGCCCCCAAACAATCACAAATACATGCTGTTCCTGAAAATACTGTATTTCCCCATTCTGTATACAGGCCTTCTTAGTTTCACTCTTAAGAACAAACTAAAGAAGCAACCCAATGAGTTCTATCCACAAATTTCACTCCGAGTAGTCTTTAGAATGTAGAACCCTGTTCAAAAATGTTATAAAATAAAAGATTCCATACCCACACTGCGCAGTCTTCAGTTGTTTATCAATTTACGTGTGGTAGCTGTAGGGCAGCGCATATTGGTAAAACGAAAAGATACTTGAAAACTCATTTGCAAACATTTCGGTCGTTCCGTCCGAACATGCAAGTTTCGTGTTTTATTTTATGTTACTTATTTTATTTTCGACAGAATCCTTACTCTCTGAATACTGTGCTTTTGATTTCAAGATTTTAGTTTGATTTCAATTTGATTGCGAATTTTTTTTCAAATTGTATTTTAACTCTATTTTGCTTTTTATTATTTTTTTAATCAGCTATTGTTTATTTTTGAAATCTTACATGGATATTCATTATTGTCCCTTTTATGTTAGTGTTATTCATCTTGTACCTTTACAAACTTGTATCTTCATAGGCTCTGAGGATGAAAAAATGATTTATCGAAACGTCAGGAAATAGACACCCAATATTATCTGGACGCGTGTGTTTTCCCTGGTGGTCCTCTTCCTTATATATATATATATATATATATATATATATATATATATATATATATATATATATATATATATATATATATATATATATAACTTGGTTAACCTTGATTTTGTTTCCGCCCGAACTGTACTCTGACGAAGGTCAAGCTCGTTGCTCTACCTCAGACCTATAGCTTAACGTTGAGTCCGAACCACGACCCATCACGGGTAGCCAGAAATTACAAAATCCTCGTACGAACTCTATCTCACGCCCCATTCAGCAATCCAACGTTTTAACCACTAGGCCATCCAGAGTACCCACTTTATCTACCAACCAGTCTTTTTTGTATGGAAGGACGAACATCTGGGTGAGCTGAGCGCCGCCTGCCATCGCCGGGAATCGAATATAACCATGTATCATAGAATATGATGATGATGATGATGATGATAAAAAAATTTAGTGGTAGTACGGGGTGTGTATATATAGTTAACGTTGTTGTTGTTTTTTCTTCTCATTCTCTTTCGACATTTCCTGAATATAAAAACTGAATCCAACATTAACTTATTATTAATCTTATTGTCAACTGTTCGTTCTTATTTTTCCAGCACGCATTTGTGTTCGTCGAGACGCTTGTAGACTTCCTGATGAATCCAATTAGAAACCCTTTCTCGTGTACCTCTAATTTCATCTTATTAAATTAGGGAACGTTGTCGATACCTCTTCTTGACAGACTTTCATCTCCGTAGAATTTTGATACAAGATGTTATTTATTAAAAAAGCTTTAAAAAAGTTTTAATAATAAGGATTTGAAGCTTGTACGGACGCGTTTTCAACTTTGTTGTTTCGATTGAAGGTTCATGTTTGGGTTCAACAATTTTATTAATTAGCATTCTGGAGCTACTTGCATATGTACAGATTTTGGTGTTTTAATTATTTAGTTTTGTTTAAATTATTATATACAGTATATACATATTTTATATATATATATATATTATATATTATATATGTATAAATTATTTCCTGAGGATGTCATTAGACGAAAGCGCTTGAGCACCATTCTGTGTTTCCTTTCCTTCGTGGTTTTATTCATCATATATATATATATATCAGGGTTGCCAGGATGACAAATGTGACAAAACACAAATTGTCTAAAATGTGTCAAAGTGTGACAAAATGGTTATATTATGTGACAAAGGGGAGAAAGCTGTTATGACACAATGTGACATTTTGAAAAAAAAAATTATAAATTATTGAAATATGGATAGGTATCACATAAATATTTCTTACTTCTCAGTTTTGAATTTTTTATTAAGAATTATCAAATTATGAAGACTTTCTTTTTCTCATTTTCTCCTCTGTATTTTTCAGATATTTAATGATTTGAAATGAGTAAACATCAGTGTTTTAAAGAATCTATGCTCCATGGCAGAGATTCGAATAATGATGAAATATCTCTTCGGTGCGTCAAATCTCCTACTAATAAAAATGCTGGGCATTGTCTTATTTGTTCGGAAGATATAAATGTTAAGGACCGTGGCCATGATTCATTATTGCGCCACTCAAAAAATAAGTCCAGATGTCAAGGTTTTCATATACTATTAAAGCTATATCAATCACATTTCGGTATTTCCCAAGTATATGTTCGGAGGGCTATTTTAATTAAAATAATAGTCTGTGAAGTCATTCAATTCTCTCTCGATAAATTTCAGTTCAGGTTGCATTGCTATGTGACAAATTACTAATCTGACATGTGACAAATTTGACATGACAAAATGTGACAAAACAAACATGAATTTTCATGCGTGACTAAATGTGACAATCAGGTTGAGAGGTCCTGGCAACACTGATATATATATATATATATTATATATGCATATATATATATATATATACAGGGCGTCCCAAAAATTGTATACACACTTTAAATAATTATAAAGGCAGTGTTTATTAAAATACATTTCATTTTCAAAATGTAATAGAATCTACAGACATTATTTAATTGTTTTGTCAACGCCTGTTTTCAAACTGACGTCCGTTCTGGTCCAGGCACTGCTGATAACGCGAAGCAATGGAATCGCAAACATACGAAACATTTCGTTTGGTATTTGTGTGCATTCTCGTTCAATGGCTGCTCTCAATTCAGCTACTGTTGCAGGTTTTATAGCGTAGACTTTGTCTTTTAAGTATCCCCATAAAAAAAAGTCTAGTGGTGTGAGGTCTGGTGAACGCGGAGGGTATTCTACGAAACCCCTTCGTCCAATCCACATCCACATCGTGCCAAGTACCACTCGCAATACTCCACTCTTCGGTCCGGATCATCATCATCTTCATTAATAGCATGGACTAATCTTGGAATGTAACTTTTCCATTGACAGCGCTTCAAAATGCGTTGGACAGACGATTCTGAAATTCCTACCTCACGACTCGCTTGCCGCACAGATTTTCTTGGACTTTGGTGATACGTTTCCAGTACTCTTTCTTGCTTTGTGGGGCTTGTCGATGTCCGTGGTCTTCCGGAACGCTTCTTGTGGACATTCTGAACAGTTCCATCGGCTTCAAACTTATCTCTAATTCGAGTGATGGTAAGTCGCGTTGGTGGATCTGTTTGAAACTCCCCCTAAACTGTCTTTGCACTTCAACTGCGTTTTCACACTTCCAGTAGCATTTTAGAATGAATTTCCTTTGTTCAAAGCTTAGTCTGACTGCCATTATTAATTCTAATGGGTTTAACTTGGAAAGAAAGAAACATCATTTGAGCTATCAGCTGTTAAAGTGTGTATACATTTTTTGGGACGCCCTGTATATATATATATATATATATATATATATATATATATATATATATATATATATGAGCATAGGCGTAGGGTCCTGATTTTACCCGGAGGGTTGGGGGGACAAGCAAGTTTTCCTGAAAAAATAATAAGCGAAACCGAAAATAGATTTTTAAGTCATATTTTTATTAAACACTGTTTGTAGATATATAACTGTACAAAGGCTGAGCACCAAACAAGTTACAACAATAGAGTAAGTTGTAACAGGTTATATCAAATGGGGTACTTAAATACTGCCGTTTTGCGACAGGTTTTTCCTTTCTAGAAATAATCAAATATTGCGTGGTTCAAGATCTGAAGACATACATTTCGGTCAAAGAGGTGAGATCCTGTATGAAAATCATAAAAAGTTTCGGGTGAAATCGTGGTGATTGAAAATATGTGCACTGGGCTTTTGTCTGAATTTTCGGGTGTAATTGCCCGAAAAACTTCAGTCGGGCTGAATTTTGGGGGGTCAACTGATTCCCCCCTGAACCTCCGCCTCCTACGCCTATGTTTATGAGTATCCATGTATGAAATTTCCAATGATTCCTTAAATATAAAGGTTTCCTAAAAGTCCTTCAAAATGAGAGAAAACGAAGTTAGTGCATTGATATTTAAATGGGTCAGCGGTGCTCAAGAGTACAAACATTGTGTTCAGAGTATACATAATTGTGATTTAGATTTTGAATATTGGTGTTTAGGAGAATGATGCATCCAATTTATTGTGTTTTAGAGCAACACATGTGTATGGTTTAACTTTATAAAATTATATAGGCCCCTATGTTTAAATTGTTTTGTCATGTAATTTTTAAACATGGTT
Source organism: Bathynomus jamesi (assembly GCA_023014485.1). NCBI lineage: Eukaryota > Metazoa > Arthropoda > Malacostraca > Isopoda > Cirolanidae > Bathynomus > Bathynomus jamesi. Next base: position 51,561 of record JAJOZX010010653.1, on the reverse strand, counting down.
TTTACAGCTTAGGCTACAATACAAAATCTTTTATTGCTTTCTTTAGTTTAGTTCTCGTACGGATTTGCACCTCATATATATATATATTATATACACCGGTTTTCACAAAAGTTATGTTTCTCAGACTCATAATGAATAATTTTTTCCCATATAAATACATGTTTTATGGAGGGATGCGTTCTGGTGGCCATTTTTCAGAAGGTAAGATGTTTGGATACGTTGCCATACGATACATAAAAGCAAGTATAAAATACAAATAAGTTATGAATAACATCAATAAAAGAATAAACATACCTGTACTGTACTTTTATTCCCTCAAACCACCCCCGACTCGCACCTCACATCTCGCCACAAAGACCGTGCCTTTTCTTGAATAATGACCTGCGATAGTGCGATACGGGCATGCTGCGCTGCGTTTGGTAACAGGCGGTATTGTGAATTATTTTTTCCCTTATCTGGCATTGCGAATAGCGGAATTTGGTGTCAAAAAATATATTAGGTATAAGCGAAGCTATGAATAACGGGGTATACCTGTATATGTATCACTGGCGTGCGGTGGGTGTGTCCATAGGGTAAGCGGTAGCTGCAAATATATATACATCATACAAACATCATTACTTTACATTAGTTTTCGATTACTGTAGTAATATACTGACTTTTTGTAATTTGACCTTTAACTGGGTAGGCGACGCATGCCCCGCTTACCCTGACTGCACGCCACTGATAAATATATACAGACACACACACACACCACACACACACACACACACACAACTCAATCCTTCCCCTTCGCTTAGCATTCTTGGCATTTCCTTTTCTCGTGATCTCTCCAAGAAAGATCACATGTACTCTCCAAAACAGTTTTTAAAAAGTTAGGTGTGTTATACCTGTTCCGCATTTTGTTCACTCCTACTCATTTGCTGTCTATGTACAGGAGTCGATTTGTCCGCTCCTGTATGAAGTACGTTTCTTCTGTGTAGGGTAACTCAACCCACGCACTTTTACTTAACTGGATGGAATCATAGGCTTTTCGTCTCGTTAATTTCCCGCCTCTTACTGACTGTCTTTAATCCCTCTCTCTTCACCGCAATGTTGCCTCACTCTCTCTTCGCCGCAATGTTGCCTCACTCTCTCTTTGCCGCAATGTTGCCTCACTCTCTCTTTACTATAGCTATTATAAAGGACACTGCTCTTCTGAACTCTCTAACTGCATGCCGCCTCCTTTAAGGAGAGCAGCAGTACTCGACTTTCAGCACATTCTCATTTTTTTCTGCCCAACTCTCTAATGCAAGGGTTAATCGGTATTTGCAGTATTTCATTTAATCGATCAACTCTAGAACAGTTCTAATCTTTCTCAAGCCATCTTTCCCCTTGTTTATGACCGCCAATCTTTCAAACGCAGGGTCCAGGCATCTCAAAAATCCTGGACTTTGAGTTTGGCTCATCCTCCTCTATTGCGTGGCCGGGGGGGGGAGTCCGTTTTTGCGGCCACTCGCCTTTGTCCCCTCCTTCCTGCATAATATATATAATATGCCCAAGTTGCATAATATATATATTATATGCCCAAGTTGTTTTAACATTTGTGTAGATTTTCGTCCGTGATAATTTCTTTTTACCCATGAGGTATGAGGTCGAACAGGTTATATGTTTTTTATTTTCAATTCTTTAATCACTTTGGCTTCTTAGGGAAGGGGAGGTGGGGTTCTTTGAGAAAACTCAGAGAGGACATTTTTTACTGTCTATAATGATTTTTTTTCACCCACGTTCGGATTTTAATTAAAAAAACTCCAGTTAAATAAATCGTCCGTTATGCTTTATACACACCCTCTGATTTGTTTTAGGTTTGATTAATTTGAGTTAACCTAACCTAACCTAACCTAGCGTAACCTAACATTCAAAAAGTAGGTCGTCCTAATCGGTAAAGAAAAAAGTGGCTTACTATTGCTAAAATTTAGCAGACCTATACAGCTTACCTTTAGCTGTTTATTAGGCCAGGTCGAAATTTTATATTAAAATGGTACATATTGCGAGGGGTTTGAATGGAACACAGGAACCCCCTCATAAATTATTTTCGCTGTTTAAAGCCTCCTACTCCTGGCACAATTTTTCACTTTTTGACCTACATTGAAGAATATTCCATTTATACAAGACTTACTCTACGTTCAGGTCGTTTGATGACATCTTTATTAACGTATAATATTTTATTTAATAATGCATTGTAGAGTATTAGGAAAATTAATTAAGTACAACAATATACTCAGAAGAAAAAATTAGAGCCATAATAAAATGTGCTAAAATTCAATTCACTTTTTCATTGTTCCTTATCACATCAAAAGGGACGAAATTTTCAATATCATTAGGAAATTTTATTTCATGTTTCTTACTCATTCCATTGGGCCTTCCATTCAAACTTGGGCAGTTTTCGCCTTGATTCTAATGAGTTTAAGATAAACTTTTGACGGTTGTCATATCCTATTCTTTTCTGACATGCCTTTGTTACTAGGTTCACTGCCCTTTCCACCCTTTGACTGTGGCATGGATAAAGAAGCTATCTCCAGTGGTTTACATCGAGCCTGTAGTAGCTCATCGTCGCTAAAATTGTTTAGCAGCGGTGGAGAAGTAATGATCTCTTTTTGCCAATCGATCATCTCGGTGTAGTCAGTAGATTGGAAATTGAGGGTTCGAGGCAACTCAAAGTTTCTGGTACCTGAAAATCCTGTTCTTGAAAGGATGATTTTCTGAATAGCTTGCTCCCTAATTTCTAGTCTCTTGTCAGTTACCATTGATGCGAGTATATTTTGGGCAAAGTAGGCGTTCTTCTTTAATACTGGTTCTATGATTGATCTATGTTGTTCATCTAAATTTCAAAGTAAGCACATTAAATGCCAAAAGTTATGTGCACCATCAGTTGCATTAGGATGAGATTTTACCCAAAACCACCCTGGAGCATAGAACTGCATAATAATCTTGACTCTATCTTGAAGGTTTTTATCGGGATTTGGCTTTGAGATATATAACCGAAGGACCCTGTTGGCTAGAGTTAACCAGCGAGCATGGTGAAGGGTACCTGGGGATCGAGTGGACAGATCTTGAAAAGCATCTCCAGTTTGCACTGCCAGAAGACACATATCATAGAGATATCTTTGATCACTGCTTAGCTCCTTCACAACATTTGCTGGAATTTCTTTAATGTTTTCCTTTACGCAAGAATATTTGACTACCTCCACTTTTATTAAATCTGTTTTCAGCTTATTCCCAATTGAACCCACAAAAGTATTTGGACCTGTTGTTTTACCATCAATGGCTTTGTAGACGTGCATAAAAGGCAGCTCATTCAAATGCAAGAGGCACACCAACTACTGCACTGGTCTGTTAAGATGAATTTCAACCAGTTTTATGGCTCCAGCAATTTTTCCTGTATTTACAGGAGTACCATCACACAGTAAAGCTTTGATAGTATCTGTGCTGTTCGAGTCTGTAATAATAGTTATCAACTCTTCTGCTCTGGAGCGAGTGGTTCCATTATCTGGTGTGACATGGTCTACATAGATGCTTCCAGGTTTTTTCACAATAACATAGTGTTCTTCTTTTATCTTTCCACTTTTAGTTAATGTGTTATCTTTCCTTCCATCAAATCCAAGGCACTCCATCTTCAGATTTTCGGATTTAGACCTTAAAAGTATTTGTTTCACCCATGCGATTTCTTTCTCTTTCTAATTTCTTTCTGTCAAGCATGTTGGTGTGGTTAAGGATTTCCATATCTTTTGAAGCTGCATTGACTATTGCAGCTGCAGCTCTACAACTTACACGATAACGATCTGCTGTTAATGCTAGGTTTTTATACGAGTGCCTGCTCTGAATATTCTCAGTCAATTCTAAATCGGCCTCATAATCTACATCCTGACTCTCTCAATCTATATCCATGTCTTCTTCGGTATTTTCTATAAATTCCGATGGTAAAACAGTGGTGGCTTCAGTCATTTCTTCTTGTGCTTTTAGTTGACGGTTTTGTGTTTCTTGGGCTCTTGCTAAAGATCTCTTTGTTGAACTAGCTATGCGATCAATTGGTCCTAACTGATTTTTTCTTTGTTTTTGACCCACAAAAGACTCTCATTCTACCATTGGTATTTTATCCTTACACCTGCAAGATTTCCTATCAATTCCCTTATCATAGCATTCACAAGAAGATATATCAAACATTTCATCATACTGAGCTACTTTTAAGGCAAAACTTTCATTTCTTCGATGTAACGGCACCTTGTTCAATTTTACAACAACCCTGTAACAATCATTAGCAGTTGCTGATCCTTTTGATTTAGCTTCACGACGGCGCACAAAAAGGTTGTCTCTCACAACATCTGCTTTTGAAGGAGTCATGGCTGCTGGGAATTTCGTAGGATATCCAATGGCTGCATTTGACGACTTGCTTCTAGTAGTCATAGTTTATATTCAGAAGTAAAATCAAATTATATGTAATTTATAATTTATGATAATTCAAATTGTAATTAAAGCAAATGCAAATTATTCCTATTTATCTGAAAAATTATTTCTATTTATGTGAAACATAAAAATATCAAGCATTAAACAAACAACTTATCATGTAACATAACTTATAACAACATTAAACATATGCAAATATGAAGGTAAAAAAGGGAGGAGGGGCATGTGATATGGGTAGTAGGGTAGCACATGCTTGATTTTTTAATATTTTGTTAGTGATAAAAAAAAACCTTCTCACATAGTGTACTTTTTAAGAAATGACATTTTTTCACATTTAAATATATGCAAATTTGAGGGTAAAAAAAGGGGGAGTATGTGCTATGGGTAGCAGGGGTAGCACATGCTTGATATTTTAATATTTTGTTAAGATGATAAAGTGAAACTTCTCACATAGTGTACTTTTTAAGAAATAAAAAAATTTCCCATTTTCGACCCGGCCTACTGTTTATGCGAAAATCGTGTTCTGGCGAACATAGTTGAAGCTGTTTAGAACGATGAAAGGCGAAAACCCCGTACTTCTGCACACAGAAAGGAACGTGAACTTCGAGAATTACCTGAGCGCAAGTAGTCAGTGGCGTATTAAGGGGGGAGCCAGGCCCCAGGGCCCAGCTGTTTTAGGGGCCAATGTTTAGAATGATATCAATGATAAATTTGGAATGCTCAACAATATCTCAACTAACTTCAGAGGAAGCATCAAAAGCAGCAAAAAATCTGGCTAGTCCATTACCCAAATGATTTTGAGGACAACTTTCCATTTGAGTTTCAGCATTTTGTACTGTTTGTCAAACAAAACTCTTTAGTTGACACTCGCCCATCAGGAGAACTACAGAAAAAATTCATAAATTGAGGGCTGTTTTCCCAAATGCTTTCATTGCTTATCGCATTTATTTGTGTATGATGATGTCAAATGCAAGTGCGGAGCGTTCTTTTTCTCATTTGAGCATGATTAAAAATGTTAAACGTCAAATGCTAACCCAAAAGAAATTGCAAAGTCTGTCATTGTTATGCATAGAAAATGATATTTTGCAGAATTTAAATACGGAGTTTGTGATTGGAACATTTAGTGATATGAAGCCGCGCAAAATACTTTTGTAGATTAGTAGTGGACTGGTAGTCGTGTAATTGGTTTGGTGTAATTGTAGCAGCTTGGTTTATATATATGTAAATCTTAATTATTTGATTTAGAAATAAATGGTTTTATTTAGAAATGGTTTTATTAATTTACGACTCGAAGATTTGTCTTGTTGAGGGGCCCAAGAATATTTTGGTCCCAGGGCCCAAAAATTCGTAATACGCCACTGCAAGTAGTCACAAAGTAGGTGGCTGGGAGTCGAACCGAAGTGTTCGTAGCCCTGAGTCCAATCATCCACCAACCAAACGACACTAACTTATTTAGAATGAGGGTCGAATAACCAGCTGATCGAAACCTAACCTAGCCTAAATTTAATCTAATTGTTGGGTTACATATGTATATCAGGGGAGTGTGCAGAAACTACTTAGGGGAGGGGGGCAAACGTGATTCGCAGTTCAATTAACAATAATATATTGTCAAAATAATTTAATTATTCAAATTTGCCATTGTTAAATAATTGATTTTAATAATTGATAAAACTTATTTAGATTTTATTTTAGTAAATTGGGTTGTAAATTTTAAATATTTAGTTTAGACTAGTGTATTATTTATTTTTGTCACCAATGCACGATACCGTGTTGGCGTTTTTTTTTTACTCTTGAGCTCATTGACACTTAGTGGGTTCAGGGGGCGGAGCCATGGCCCACTCTCCCCTGGACCCGCGCATATATATATATATATATATATATATATAAGATTACAAGAACTAATTAATAATTTTTGGGTGATTAGATTTTGTATGTTTCTTCCGCGAGAGTGTGCTTTAGTGCAGAAGAATTGAATGTAAAAAATTTGTGCCGTTTCAAGAAAATATTTTGTTACAAAATTTAAACAAAAGTCACGGATTCCATTTACCAATTTTCCAAATTTTAAAAAATCTGAAGTACGTGTAACGGGAACAGAGGTCCTCCTTCCCTTAACGTATAGAATCTATAAATATTTTTTCTTTTGGTATTAAATGGAGGCACTATAGAATACTACGTATAAAATATTTTTACTTCAACGTATCTTTTGTAAAACATTGGATGCAGTGATAATACAGATTCCATCATTGTATAAGATACAGTCGGACTGAAATATAAATTTTCTTGGATTTTGCTCGTAAAATTGAAGCTACCAATTTTCTTGAATTTTTTTTTTCCTTTTTTGCTTTCAGGCAAACTTCTATAATAACCCCAATTTGTGAAACTGGGAAAATGTGTGATATCTTTTTTTTTTTTCAAAACTTTTTGCTTCAAAGAAATCTTACATAACCACAAGGTGTAGTGACTTGTTTAAGATTGATTAAATTAGTTTAAATTAGTGATCCGTTGAGGTGAGGTTAATTTTAATATTTTAAAATCTATGCGAAATATTTCAGTATATTTGCCAAATAAAATTAGCAACATCATCAACCGACTTTTTCGGGTGTTTTATATACGAAGAGCTGATTTCCAAAAGGTGCTAAGTCGATTTTTTGGTCAAAGTTGAGTTTGTACCACTAAAATACAGTTCATGCCCATGTGTTTCAAAAGGTATTATATCCCTTTCATAACGGACATAATAATATAGCTTTGTTTCCAAAAGCTGCAAAGTCCAATTCACTTTGTTTCCAAAAGACTCTAAATCCACAAATCCACCAACAGCGCCTTCTGTACACTATAATGTTACTATAATTGTATGTACCTACATCTACAGTGAGATAAATGAGGATGTATGGTGAACACTACGTATGCTGACTCTCCAACATATGTGCATGGCATGAGCCTCAACAGTGGTGTGTGGATCATCGTCAGGATGACATTTTGGCTTGATATAATTTGATATGATTGAACTGGTAGAGAGATTGAAATTATATGTGGGACAGACTGAACACCGCGTTGTTTTAAATCTCTGTTCTATGGGTAGATTTTGTAGACACGTTATGAAAGTCGACAGAGCTCATGAAATTAACTGGTTGGGAAAAATCGTGGAACGTTACATTTTTTGTTATTTTCCATACATTTTATAGTTATTTTCACGCAAAATGAAATTCTATTTGTTTTTTAGTGCAAGTTCGAGCATTCTGAACGTACTGTCCGTATATTGATACATCAACTTTGGTAAAGTTAAATTAAATTTCTCTGAAAATATGTAAAAAGACTGAAAATTTATTTTACTTAATGCCGAAAGTTGCCAAATACCACGTTGTTGTTGTTGTTGACGTTATGAGGTGAAATTAGAGTTGTAGTAGTGATAAGAGAAAGTGGGGAAATGGGAAATATAGATGAAGAGTTGACAGGTCCTCGGGCTCACCAAGGATGCGCATTTTTTTTTTTTTTTTTTTTTTTTTATGGTGGGTTTAAGGTCTGGTGATAGGTGATTCACCTTCCTTGCGCGTTCAAGCTTTTGTAAGGTGCTTGACTTGTTAGCTTAGTTTGGGTTTTCTACCTCTTTTATTTTTTTATTTATTTATTTAATTTATTTATTTATTTTTTTTATATTTTTATTTATTTATTTTATTTATTTATTTATTATTTATTTATTTATTTTTTTATCTTCTATACGGTACAAAGAGTGCCGTTGGTGGGGGGTTTCTGCTGCGGGGTAGACTTCTCTTGAAGTAGAAGTACTCTCTCCCGCGCTGAGGTCCAATATCGAGTTCTTCATAGGTCTGTGGAGAGGTGTTTCGTACCTTCCTCCAAGTTTTCTCCGCCCTGCTGTGCAGAAGCACATTGAGGGCTGGTAAGTTTGCTTGTTGGTGCAGTGCCTGGGATGATATCCTGTCGCTGAGTCGTTTCCCCAGGATGAATCTTGTCCAGCGTTCTGTATTTTTTGTAGCAACATCAGATTTGTGTCGCTCGTTGTGTGCAGTGGAATTGCCGGGTATTAGGATGACCGTACGAGCGCCGTGTACAGCATCTTCTTATTTTTTACCGAGAGTCCCCTCAAACGGTAGAGTTTACAGAGCTCTCTTTCGCTTTGTTTGTCCTTACTGTGGTGTGGTTTTTTATAGCCAAAGCTGTTGATGGTCAGGCCGAGAGCTGTGCCTTGTTGCTTGTAAGGTTGGATTCGGTTGTTTATTTCTAGTGCGTGAACGTTCCTGTGGCCAATGTTAATAACTGTGAATTTCTGTTGGTTTGTCTGAATTTTCCAACGTTCCTCGAATTCATTGATTCTTTCAATTTGTCTCTTCAGCCTGTTGGCGTGTTGCTCTTTGCCGAGGTTTGATGTTACTATTTGCGTGATGTCGTCCGCGTAGATGACTTCTTGGGTGTGTGGTGGGGGCGGTGGCAATTGGGCGATGTACAGGTTGTACAGAGTGGGCGAAAGTATCGCTCCCTGGGGCACTCCCGCCTGGATGTCGAAGAGCTTGCCAGTGTGGGTCTTGTGTTGGACGTAAGCTTTTCGATCTTTGAGGAAGCTACAAAGGATTTTTCCTAAGTTTGCTTCCATGTTCTGTTCGAGGATGCGGTATTGTAATCCTTGGTGCCACACTTTGTCGAAGGCGGCCTTCACATCTCTCAGTACTATCGAGACTCTTCTGTTGAACGCTAGTTTGTTTGCCACCGCTTCGTGCAGAATGGCGAGGGCTGTGGCTGTGCCTCTCTTTTTCCTGAAACCATGTTGGGCGTCTGAAAGTGCACCATTGACCGTGAGGTGGAATTCGAGGCTCTCCATATAGGGTCTCTACGGCAACAAATTGCCACACACCTCAATTTGATACAGTAATTAAAAATACTATTTTACTAAATTTTTATCGTAAACATTTATTAAACTAGAATTTAAGAGTGAAACAGTAATAATAATAATAAAAAATAATAAAATATTTTAAATTTAAGTTATAATTTACATTATAAATATAAAATTTTTGGCGATGTCTAAAACATATCGGTCTTCAAATCCACGGTTTAGGGCTGAATAGTAGATCTATCTCATGTTCGTCTGTCTCAAACTCGGTGTTGCAACATATGTTCAACATGCTATGGAGTCTTGTAAAGACCTCACGTATCTTCCATCCACAGTTACCCACTTTTACAAAGATTTCCTTCTCAGATTTAAAGTTTGATATACTGTATAAGGTAAACAAAATGATTGAAAGTTTCTTGATGAAGGATGTTAACGTTCAAGTCTTTTTTTCTAAGTTACATCTGTAAGAAAATTTCTAAAAACAGTTTTGAAAAAAAAATTATTGGAACATTACATGAGCACGTACGCCAATAAAAATTATTGGAACTGCTTATAAGAATAAGTTGTAGTTACTCTTCGGAGTTGTAGTTCATTATGAAGTTTTTCTATCGCTATTCGCTGAAGTCTGTTTGATATAGGAGTACCAGTACAATACTGTATTACCGGTATTAATGATTTTTTAAAAATTAAAATTTGAGGTCTTTTTCCAACATAAAAGTTATGAAAGCAAAGTTTTATATATATATATATATACAATGTTTTGCTGCTTAGCTCATGACATAAACTTCAAATGTAAACTTAGCAGGTACTAGAGATGAATTTGCTTACCTGGCTTCATAATGTATGCTTCAGTGCATCTGCCCTATGCAGTGTATTGTAACACAGAAGCTTCTTCAAAATGTGTTAATTTACGTCTAGCATGCAACCTAAAATTAATGCCATTAGCTCTGCACAAAGGTCCCAAAACAGTTTAAAAGTCTTTACTGGGGTAGTGTGTTTTTTCAGGAGTATGTTAATACATGTGTTCAGTTATTAACATGCGCTGCAGGTCTTTACATATAAATTCCTTGCAGAGGAGCTAACTGTGTAGTTTAAGGTATATTTGTGTGTTTCAGAAAGCAAAAATGGGTGCCAAAGGTCAGTTAACAACAGAAAAAGGACAGTCGATTGTAACTTTGAGAAATGACGGCCAATCACTGAGGCAAATTGCAAAAAAAATTAAAAGTTTCTGTGAATGCGATTGCTTGTGCCATTAAACGGTACGAGGAAACTGGTCAAAATAAGGACAGAAAAAGATCTGGGCGACCAAGAACCACAACAGATTTAGAGGACAAGTATATCCGAGTCACCAGTCTGCGCAACAGACGCCTCACAGCACCTGAAATCAAAGCCCAGCTGAACAACTCCAGAAGTACAAGTTTCAACATCAACTGTTCAGAGGAGACTAAGAGAGGCAGGATTAAAAGGATGAACTGCAGCAAAGAAACCAATGGCTGAGACTCCAGAACAAAAAGAAAAGGCTAGCCTGGGCTAAAAATCACCAAAAATGGACTGTTGAGCAGTGGAAATTTGTCCTTTGGACTGACGAATCAAAGTTCGATGTTTTTGGATCCAAACGCAGAGTATTTGTGCGGCGCAGAGCGGGTGAAAGAATGACACAGCAGTGTGTTGTGCCAACAGTGAAGCACGGTGGAGAAAGTGTGATGGTCTGGGGATGTTTTGTAGGGGAGCAAGTTGGAGATCTCCACAAAGTCACTGGAATACTGAACCAACGTGGCTATCACAGCATTCTACAGCGCCATGCCATTCCATCTGGACTGCGACTAGTTGGCCAACAGTTCATAATGCAGCAAGACAACGATCCTAAACACACTTCTAAGCTGTGTCAAAATTACCTGAAGCAGAAAGAACGGCAACGTCAGCCCACAGTTATGGAATGGCCAGCACAGTCCCCGGATCTGAACCCCATCGAGCTAGTGTGGGATTAACTGGATCGACGAGTGAAAGCGAAGCAGCCATCCAGTGCTCAGAAGCTCTAGGAACTCTTACAAGAGTGCTGGCAGCAGCTTTCACTAGACTATCTTCTTTCTCTTGTTGAGCGCATGCCTCGAATTTGTTCTGCTGTAATTGCTGCTAGAGGAGGCTATTTTGATGAATCTAAAATTTAGACTTTGCTTTTGGTAAATTGTCCTGATTTGTTGTTGTTTAAGTTCCCATGTTTGTACTTATGAATTTGTGTAATAACTTAGTTAATAAATAAAATTTTAAACAAAATTTGAAATTTATGAATATTTCAGGGTGTACTTAAACTTTTGACTGGTAGTATATATATATATATATATATATATATATAATATAAAATGTAGTCGCCAGAGTATAAATTCAAATGGATATTTTTGACGCGGGCTGTTTATCTGAAGAACACAGTTTCGAATCTCGACTCGCACTTTGTGGGTGATTTCGGGTTTCGCAACAATAGAGGAAGTATACATATATCGGTAAGAAACATGGAGTCTCATGACGGGGCTTTTTGAACTGACTGTATTTCCTCAATCTGTCGTGGTTCAGAGTTCCACGTTAACCCTTTAACGCCTGAATTTTATGTAGGATTGTTATTAATGCGTGTATTTGAAATGTTACCAATTTGTACTGGTCGTCCATAAAAGATTAAGAATTAGGTCCTACTGTACATGAAGTCAGAGTAAGATACTGGACCTTCAAGCATAAGAATGTACAATTCGTGTACTGTTGACATTTGTTCTCAATCTCGATTTAACACGTTAGAAATTTCGTGTACATCATTCATGAAGTGTAGTTTATGAGCTAATAGAATTACGTTCTAATCCTATGCACGAGTCACTGAAATTGTACAGCAACTTGTTCAGAATTTAAATAGAAATATTTTGATGTCTGTCTTTCATTTCTCTCTGATACTTATCAGTGATTGATAAAGGGTTGTAACGAACGAATATTCGCTGAATGCACCATGCAGATAAGCAACAAAGTATCACCGCACGTAGTTTCAAACGTTTCTCTCATTTCACAAAAAAAAAAAATAATAAATTTGAGGTATCCCTTAAATGATGGGAAGAGGAGGCCACCACGAAGGGTTGGGTGTATTCAGGTACGAGTCATCGTGCTGTGCGACACACACACACACACACACACACACACACATACGAGTGATTAATACCCGCTATCCTCTTTTGAAACTATTTGGTGAAAATAAGGTCCAAGGACAGAACCTCTCGTGTTGAAGAGGAAGAATACATTTTGTAAATTTAACCTATAAACGTCAATATCCGTTTTTGCGTGACTCCTGACCTTAATGCACTGCCCCAATCACACACCACACGATTAAAATTGAGGAAACTCGACCGCCCACATAATAACAAAACAACTTCATGAGCGATACCTGAAACCTAGAAATATCAATTAATTCGCTAACGTTTAAATTTCATTATTTTCACTTTCTTCATTTCCTAATTAGTGCCTCCTTCCGACTCGACTGAAAGAGGCAAAAACTACTTGAAAACTGAAACAAGAGCTTCTTCTGCTACTTCCGTCATCTACCCTCCTCCTCACCCCTCCTAAAATTGGTTAGAAAATTGCTTGAAATAAAAAATAAAAAGCAAAAGTTTGTGTTTTGGCATCCTAAAAGGTTAAATGACTTGTTTACAAAACTTTCCAAAAAACTAAGTTAAACCTTTCATGAATAAACTGATTTTTTAAAGTTTTATTTTTTATTTTTTGGAAAACTATTTCGCTTCATATATCATATTTTGAGTCATTCCAAAAAAAGTTTTTTTTTATCGCAAAATTTCGTGTTTTATTCGGATAAAATTCTAATTTTGGTGGATCAGTTTTTATGTCCAGAATATGATTTAGTTTAAAAAAATGCAATTGCCTTTTACGGCTGAATAATTCTTTTGATAATGGAGTCCATTACTTTCATTAATGAAAGAAACGGTAACAAAGTAATGATAATTTGGACTTCTGTAATGACGCTGAAGTAGGCCTATACAATGCACGGACGTACAGTATATGACAAAACATTCTATCCACAAGTGTAATGTGGGTTATGTTAGGTTACGCTATGTTAGCGTAACCGGATCTTTTCAGTTTGGCGTACCGCGGATTTTCGAATTGAAAATTTGTATACTAATAAATTTTTATATTCTAATAATGAAAATTACATATTTTCCTGGAGAAATATGCGCAACATACGAAAAAAAATTGCTTTATATGCCCACTAGTTTGCATGGCGTATGACCGTTATCTAGTTTACACCGCTTATGACTTAGTAATTTATTGCGACTGAAAAGAACCGGCGAATGTGTATATTTAGTCGCTTCCTGACATGTATGATAGTGCATTATTTGGAGCTATTGAAGAATAGGGACCCCAGCCTTCTTTAGTTAGCTTTATACGGCTAACTAACGAAAATATCATAACCTAACCTAACCAATTGTCAAGGGCGTACAGTTAACCTAACGATTGGTTAGGTTAGGTCGTGATATTTTCGTTAGTTAGCTTTATAAGCCTAACTAAAGAAGGCTGGGGTCCCTATTCTTCAATAGCTCCCATTATTCTGTGATACACTTGTCTGTTTATTAAAAATAAATGCTCACATTTTTGGTAAAAGTTGTTTAAAATTAATCGAAACCTACGTGAAAATTATTGACGATTGGTTAGGTTAAGTCGTGATATTTTCGTTTAAACTAACGAAAATATCACGACTAAACCTAACCAATCGTCAAGGGCGTACAGTTGACCTAACCAGGCAGACGATCTTTTATGGTTATCTTTAAAAAAACACATGTCGCAATAAATTACTAAGTCATAAGCGTCATGAGTGGTGTAAACTAGATAATGGTCATGAGCGGTGTAAACTAGATAATGGTCATGAGCGGTGTAAACTAGATAATGGTCATGCGCCATGCAAACTAGTGCGCATATAAATGCAATTTTTTCGTATGTTGCGCATATTTCTCCAGGAAAATAATGTCATTTTCATTATTAGAATATAAAAATTTATTAGTATACAAATTTTCAGTTGGAAAATCTGCGGTACGCCAAACTGAAAAGATCCGCGTAACCTAACATAGCATACCTATGTTGAGTTCATAGTGATTCAAACTATATCCGAGGTATTTTATCTTTATTAACCTAATCCAGTGCTGTCCAACTTCTATAAAGCGCGGCCAAGATGTTGTCTATAATCATACACTGAATGTTGTTCTCCCTACTAAAAATGACAAAATAGGGAAGAAAATTCAGAAATGAAATTTGGCAAACGTCCATTCCGCGGGCCGCAAGTTGGACAGCGCTGACCTAATCTAATCAAAACCAATCTAACTCATACAGGACTTGTCAGTTAAATGTTCAGTCGTGAGAATTATGAAAATAAAAACTACACAATTCTCAGTCATGATGACGGAATATTGACCCCCAGAACTACAAAATGTTAAGTTCATTTTATGCAAAAACTCGGGACAAAATTTTGTAACAAAGATTTAAACTAAATGAACTGAATCAGTTTTTTACTTCTCATCTCATATGAAAGTGGTCGTTGGGAGTAGAATATCTGATATTCGGAGTGAACAGCTTATTCTCAATGAAGGTTTTGTAACGAAGCTGAGATCTTCACAAATACTTGAAAGCTTAAACCTTATTCCATATACAGTATTTGGTTCTTTTGCATTATCCTCCCAACACTAATTTTTTTTATATAATGTTGGTTTGGTTTTGGTTATGGTACTTTATTTTCCTTCCATTATAAAAAAAAATTAGTGTTGGTATTAGGTTAGGTTAGGTTAGGTTAGGTTAGGTTACGGTAAAAACAGCCCGCCGCCATTATAAAAAAAATTAGTGTTGGGAGGATAATGCAAAAGTACCCAGTATTTCTTAAGTTTCATTATTCTGAAATACTTAGCTGATGTATCGTAATAAGTTACTAGTTGATCTTTCGGATCACCGGAAGGTCAGGGCCCCCCCATGTATTCATGTTTTTTGCTTTACAGTACCAGATATTATAATAAATTAAATTGAATGCCCGGTTAGGTCAACTGTACGCCCTTGACGATTGGTTAGGATAAGTCGTGTGACGTTTTCGTTAGTTTTAACGAAGTTATCATTTGGTAATTGAGGCTGGGGGCCCTGATCTTCAAGTGATCCGATCTTTCTTTAAGAGGAAAAACACTGTTACAATCGTTATAGCACAAGTTCTTGGCCTCTTGACCCCTTCTGTGAAAATGCACGAAGTTTGCATGATTGAGGAACAGACACAAGATAAACAGCAAACTAGTAACAGTGTTCCATTGTCCGATATATAATTTTTGTGTGTGTGTGTGTGTGTGTGTATGGATTTTACTATACTTATGGGTTACTAGATCAGAACAAACACCAGACTTATGGGGTACTGACTGACAGTTGGGGTAATTATATCGCCACATTAGTTTAAATTCGCTAGTGGGGGTAATTGGTTTTGTTAGGTTAGGTTAGGTTAGGTTAGGTTAGGTTGGGGTTGGTTGGTTTGGCTAAATTATGTAAATTAAGAGAAAGTTAGGTTAAATTGGGTATTCTACTACAATGGGGTGTGACCAGTACCCTTCCAATATAGTAAAACAATATGTGTGTGTGTGTGTGTGTGTGTGTGTGTGTGTATGTGTATGTGTATGTAAATTTATTGATATTAAAATAATTCTAAAACCTCTAAACAGATCGTGAACATTTCTGTACAATGAAATAAAGTTCAAGAAGTAAAGAATTTCAAAGCTACGGAGAAAAGAAGAAGTAAATTAGTCTCAAATACTGTTCAGGGTGAGTAATTCAAGTGCGGTAAACATAATTCAGTCAGTCTATGTTTTTCCTCAATAAATAATAATCGCGCGTACTTAAATATGAACCGTATTTTCATAGATGGTTTTCAAACTGCCAAAATCAGATTAAAATTTTTCATTGCATCAAATATATTTTCGACTCTGATTTCGAAGACAAATTAGATTATTTTTTCAAAATTCATTTGTCGAAAAATATTATGCTTCAAAATCAGTGGGAGAGAAATGATTCTTTATTAATGATGATAAATTTATAAAAATAGAATAATGAAGGTAAAATACGAAAAAAATTAAGGATTAAATCAAATTGAAATATACAGTTGTTGACCGTCTTTTGAAACGGCTATTTCTATATGGCTGGTTTCACCTGTACTGTACTCCTTCCTCCATACACTCTAAAATTTGGTACTTTACTTGGTACCTAATTTGCATCTTTTGTATTTCCATTATTTTATGTACAGTGTAATATATATATATATATATATATATATATATATATATATATATATATATATATATATATATATATATATATATATAATGTGTGTGTGTGTGTGTACGTATGTGAATGAAACTGAAAATAAATGTACTTTCGGCACCAAGAGTACAATTGAACAAAAATAATTAGTAGAATGGCCCGTGACTCGATCAGTTACGGCGTCGCTCGGCAGTGCTGAGATTCCTCTGAGTCGCGGGTTCGAAGCCCAATACTGCCCAGAGCTGGGTGACTGTCTTTTCTGTATCTTACGTCGCGGCGAGGCGGCGGGCCGGCCACCCCACCTTTAAATGACTCTGGGTAAGGTAGCTTGTCTCAAGCCCCTAACCCCCTACTTCCTGAGGATATTGAATGTTAACTTCACTTTAAGTAATCCGAAACGTTCATATTTAAAGCTTAAAAATCAAGGACAGTAATTATAAAATAAATTGTATTGGTTAACGGTGTTGGCGAAAATCTTCCAACTATTGTTTCGTGACATGTAATATATATATATATTAGTGTGTGTGTGCGGGCGGGCGGGCGTGTGCTCAGAGTGAGACGTGAATGCAGAGGAATTTTTTTTCAATTTCTATAATAATTTTATAGTTCTTATCGAATCGGTCATCTTTTACTTCTTCCTCTCTCTACCGTCAGGCTCTTTCATACTTTCTTCTGATTGGAAGAGCGCCTCTTTAACGAGAGCATCATCAGTGTGTCCTCGAGACAGGCGGCGAAAACCTCGCTTCTGAAGTAAACGTTTGATGTGAATAAATAATAAATATTATGAATATATAGTGAAGCAAGTGTAGTGTTCGAAAATTCAAGGTCCTCTCTCTCTCTCTCTCTCTCTCTCTCTCTCTCTCTCTCTCTCTCTCTCTCTCTCTCTCTCTCTCTCTCTCTCTCTCTCTCTCTCTCTCTCTCTCTCTCTCTCTCTCTCTCTCTCTCTCTCAAATAATGTATGTATATACACGAAAATAACCTCATTTCAGATATATTATATTCCGTTCGTGCCTTTGCATATTCGTTGTCGTTTCATTAAAATATGTTTTGTGAGGCAAAGTCGACATACAATACTTCACAGCCCCCGCTGCCACCACACACAAACACACACACATATTTCCTCGGCCGCATTCATTCATATAGTTTTTGTGACGTCAGTTTCACCTCATTTTGGCGTAAAGAGGGGAAGTTTGGGGAAGGGGAAAGTGAGAGTGGGTGAAAGAGGGGTGACCGGGGGGGAGCATTTCGGAAATGTGGAGGTGGATCTTCAGAAGAAAGAGTAAGAAGGAAGGAGGAAAAAGGTGAACACTTTTTGAAGGAAGAAAATTGCCGAATGTGTGTCGTGGAAAAAAGTTGGCGTGAAATAAATAAATAAATAAATATATATATATAGTTGGTTTGTATGCTTGCTTGTCTTTGATAAACTATCTTTTACAGTGTTGCTACCATTTTAATGCCGTAAAAAAAATGAAACAAATGATTTGATACCAACGTTTCAATGTAACATTAGCACCGAAACGTTGAAACGTTGCAAAGTTACATCATTTGTTGCATTTTTATGCGGTAAACTTATTTGTTGCGCTGTTCTTCGCTATTTTAATATTCTTTACGAATTAGAATGCGGAATATGGGGGCGGTCGATTGGGAGGGAATTGCCAATAGCAGCATATTTGCGTACGGGGATTGGGAGGCGGTGTTGGAGGAGAAAAAACTCGGGGGAGAGGTGTTGTAATGGTATTTGAAAAGATGTAGACAGGAGGAATGCTCGATAAAGAGCTCATAATGGAGGGAATGAGGCTCATTCTTTACGGGAACAGAATAAATGTTTGAGCGGAGAGAATATAAGGCTTTACTTCATTCCAAAATGCATTGAAATGAAGAAGGAGCTATAATATTGTCAGAAGTTTTCGGAATAAATTGATTCGTTAAATATTTCCCCTTTTTCTCATATATATATATATATATATATATATATATATATATATATAATATAAAATACAGGGTGGCGCAAAAGTTGCGCACCATAAGAATTTTCAGTGTTTACTACAATATAATTTTTTCTTTTAGGTAGGGGATGGATGCGAAATTAACAATAGACGAGAGGGTGAACTTGATTTTAATGCATGGAATACCAGGTACTACAAATCAATCAATTGCTACAGAATCTAAATTCTCTAGCGATTGATGAATTTGTAGTACCTGGTATTCCATATATTAAAACCAAGCTCACCCTCTCGTCTATTGTTAATTTCGCAGCCATCCTCTACCTAACGGAAAAAAATAATGATGAACAGTGCAAATTCGTATGGTGCGTGGTTTTTGCGCCACTTTGTATATTGCAGTATTAGAGTTTTAAAGTTATGAAGGTTTCAAAGATTGAACACTCCTTTTTCCTCAGGACAATAAACCATACTTTTACTGTCCTGACGAAAAGGAAGTTTCCAGTTTTTAAAACTTCCTTAATGAGAGTGTCGAAAGAAAGGTTTAATTGTTCGTCCTAAATAGCTCCTTGTTCTTGCCTTACCTTAATATCTTTATTTATTTTAAATACAAATATTATTATTTTACACGTTTGGTAACGTAGAGGAAAAAAACTGGACTGTTTATTCGAAGATACGGAGTTCTAGTGTCAGCTCATACTTTAGATTTTAGGTCCGTAAACTTCGCTTATCATAAAAAGAGTTACCTAAGCTACACTTCCTTTCAAAGTACTGTCTACGAGGCAGAAACGTAGTTTAGTTGGCTTGAGTATGTATAAAGATGCTTACTCCATTAGTGCCCATTGGTAGAATTTCCTACCGACAAAATTGTTTGTCATTATTGCATCACTTTTTCTCGTATTCACGTGATCTTCGATGAGTCATTGATATGACGCAATTTAAAAGATTGCGTCATATCAATGACTCGTACCGAAAATCACGTGAATACAAGAAAGTGATGCAATAATGACAAAATTTTGTCGGTAGGAAATTCTA
The DNA here is from genome assembly GCA_023014485.1 of Bathynomus jamesi. Taxonomy (NCBI): domain Eukaryota; kingdom Metazoa; phylum Arthropoda; class Malacostraca; order Isopoda; family Cirolanidae; genus Bathynomus; species Bathynomus jamesi. The sequence goes on along the minus strand of JAJOZX010010653.1, from coordinate 31,989 downwards.
CCAATGGACACTAATGGGTTAAAAGGGGTTAACGCAGTGTTCATAGATAGTGTTAAGTGGTCTCTGCTCTGCCGTCATTGCTTTCGTGAGCAATGATGTACCGTGACTACCCACTGAGATGTTAAGTTGAAGCTACTGGTTTCGAGTCTCTGATCGTAATTCAGATTTTAGGGCTTAAGGTGATTCGATGGGTCTCTTAACCCTTTAAGAACGATTCTCGCAGCATATGCGGTCACTCTGTCACCAAAAAGTATAAGTTTTATTGCCATTCAGAGCTAAATATTTCAGTAAATAGTCGCTGAAATGATACACATTTTGGGTTCCTTTCCCGATAACTAAATAACACCTATAATAAACATGTAGAAACACTTATAGAAATGAGGTATTGTAGTATAATTTATGTTATTATTTCTGGTGGGACTTTAAAGTGCCATCCGTCGTGAAAGGGTGAAGTGATTTCTTTTTTAGTGCTAGACATTTGTAAGACGAACGACAGCAGTAGTTCTCAACCTCTTCTGGCTCAAGGCAACCCCGGTTTCTTTTCCCACTATTCAACAACCAGTTGTGCACCCCCTCCCAGTACCACATAACTTCAAACCGATCCTTTACAGTTTCTTTATGGACGAAATAAATCGCGAATGTTTTGTTTTACTTTTGAAATTTCCGTTTTCAGTAAATTTTGAATTTTCATTTTTTTAACATTTTTTATGAAACTTAGCGGCAACCCCGTGGTTGGGAAACACTGGTCTACAACTAAGCCGAAGTCTAATGTAGCATTTTCAAAAGTTAGATTGAAATGGTAAAAATGTTGGAATTGTTCATTTTGGATCGAAGCCATTCCTCTCGAATTGGATTTTTGAGCTTGAAGTAACTTTTAAACTTGAAATATCTGAGTGAACATATTTGATAGAGGATTTAGAACCGCAACTTTTGGTAAAAGAACATTCGAGGTTCTTCGTTTCTTCTTCCTTGACTGTTTCACACAAATACGCAAATACTGTCTAATTAGGACTTACCTAGTCCAAACTTGCGAGACCCAAAACGAGAACAGGCCAACTTATAAAGGATAAAAAATTATGATAATCACGTGAACTCGATGATCTATTACTATTCTGAAACTGAATGCATGGAAGTACATGAATTTATTTTCTTTTTCTCGTTCACTTGAGGTAAATTATAATCCTCGTATCCAACGTAGAAACGAACACACCATGACCTAAAACTTCGGCTAACTCTTCACATCTTATTGTAATGGACAGAAATATCGTAAGTTAAAAAATAATATCTCTCGCAATCTCGTTTCATTAACTTCGTTGTTATAGAAACGAAGTCTTTTTAATTACTCCAAATCTTCTTTTTTTTTCCAAGGGGTGAAAGGGAGTTAACCTTCTTCCCCCAAAAAGCATATATTGTTTCATTTGTACCGTTTCGGTTATTTCTGACTTAATTTGGTGTGGGTGTTCAAAAGAGTTATTTCGTGATATCAGCAAGCAGTGTTTGTAATTGAGGTAGGAATAAATGACACACACACACACACACACACACACACACACACACACACACACAAGCCATATATTGTTTCATTTGTACCGTTTCGGTTATTTCCGACTTAATTTGGTGTGGGTGTTCAAAAGAGTTATTTCGTGATATCAGCAAGCAGTGTTTGTAATTGAGGTAGGAATAAAATGACACACACACACACACACACACACACACACACACACACACACAAGCCATATATTGTTTCATTTGTACCGTTTCGGTTATTTCCGACTTAATTTGGTGTGGGTGTTCAAAAGAGTTATTTCGTGATATCAGCAAGCAGTGTTTGTAATTGAGGTAGGAATAAAATGACACACACACACACACACACACACACACACACAGCCATATATTGTTTCATTTGTACCGTTTCGGTTATTTCCGACTTAATTTGGTGTGGGTGTTCAAAAGAGTTATTTCGTGATATCAGCAAGCAGTGTTTGTAATTGAGGTAGGAATGACACACACACACACACACACACACACACACACACACACACACAGAGCGAGGTACCGACTTTTTTAAATCCATATATTTAAAGAACCAATTAACCAGACCAAATTTAACCTAACCTAACCTCCGTGACATTGAACTGACAAAGGGGTGATAAGTGTTTCGACCGCAGTTGAGAGCTCAAAGGTGGTTTTCTGTTAAGTCATTAAAAATTGAGGTAATAAGATACTCGCTAATCTCAATCCATCTTTTCCCCTGTGTATGACAAAGTGTCCAGGCATCTTAAAAACTTGGACCTTTATTTTGGCTATCTTCTTCTAATGGGGGGGGAAGCGTTTTAGTGCGTATTCGACCTTGGCCCCTCCTTCCTGCACTAAAAAACCTTAACCTCACCTAGCATAATCTAATGCCCAGTTGTCCCCTGCCCACACATGCATGCGCGCCTATATATATATATATATATATATATATATATATATTAAAAATCTGTAAATTTGGTTGTGTTCAGAGTGAAGGTTCATTTAAATTTGTTAGTTTTCCGCTTCGAATGACAGTTTTTTCTACTTTTGAATGTTTCCGACCTTTTATTTTACAGTTCGTTTGCTCGCCAGACAGTGTTACTTACACGGTTTAGATTTTAGCTAAAGATTCTTTTACTTTTATTTGTTTGTATGTCTGTCTCTGTCTGTCTGTCTGTTTTTTTTTTTTTTTTTTAATGAGTGGTTTTAAATTTTCCCATGTGGTGATACTCGATGGGCAATGTTTTCTTATGCCGGAAGAAAGTGGGCTTTTAATAGCAGTTTGGAGTCGGTGTTCATTAAATTAGAAAATGTCTAACATTTTAAATGTCCAAACAGAATACAGACCCGACTAAACAGGAGTTTGAAATTGCAGAAATTCTGCATTTTTGATACAGTTTGTGTAGCGCAGGCCTTTGTTTTATGCATGAATGTATTTATAATCAGAACAGGTAAATTTATAAAAGCAAATAAACCCGTGGCATCTTGCTCCTAATGAATCATGCATCCAGACCAATAAAGTCAGGAGCATGCGGTTCAGACTAGCGACACAATCATGAAAATGATTATGGCTATGAATATTTTTAAGTCCTATATATATGGGCGATTGAGAAATATAACTTTTTATTTTTAAATGGCCACAACTTTTACTTCAGTTTAGAAAGAAAAAATTATTTTTGTCATTTTAAAGGTAACATTTTGCAGTGTTTGTTAGTTTAACTTTCCTAGGCTATTCCTGAATTCTAGGCTAGCACTTAATTACTTTAGGTTAGTTCTTAACCACTCCAGGTTAACTCTTCATTCTTGGCTAGCCCTTAAGATGGAGAACAGACTTGTAATAAATGAAAGTGCCAAAATTACAATAAGTTACGAAGCTTGAAAGTCTGTGGTTCAGAGGTGGTGGTGGTGGTGGTGATGGTCGGAAAAAGGAAAGAACCAAACACTGTACCCAAAGACAATTAAAAGCTACGCAAGAAATTGATGACAACTGCTTCAATACGAGGCTCATTGAAGGAACGTCATGATCGAGAAAGGAAGAAAATGTGGCGCTTGTTCAAAAAGCTTTTACACGGAACCCAAAATGTTCAATTCAACAGTTTGTTTGATGGGGTTGTTTAACCTCTTTCGCAACATCTAAAGTTATATGACGGAGGGGACCTCCGAACCACGGGTCGCTACATAATCTGGACGCGGAGGACGGTCCCCCATCCAACTTCTACCCAAACCCAGTGTCGCTTAATTTCGCTGATCGACGGGAAGCGGTGTTACGACATTGCCCAGATTCTCGAGAAAACTGGTCTTTTATTCCCCTCAGTTCGAACAGTTTTAAAGAAAGAACAGTCTTGAAAACAATGGAAAGCACACTACGTGCAAAAATGGAGTTTACAGAAATCATGCTAGGCTGATTAGTGGTCTGTCCTCCAATAAAACGTTCTTTGGTCGGATGAAGTTGTGTTCCATTGTAGGAAAATATTGGAACAGGAGTAACAGCCATTATTGAGCTTTTGCATGCTTGTTCCGTGAGGGAATTCTAAGTCGCCCCAAAATCACCGTCTGGTGTGGAATGACGTTAGATCAGCTCGTCGGATAGTACATTTGTACATTCTTTGGGACACAATGAATTCGGTAAGATACCCCGATATGTTAGAAAACTTTGCGTTTCCTAAACTATCTCAGCGGAATAATGCGAAATAGTTGCAATTCATGCAAAAATAGATCCCCATCCTACTTTGCTTTTAATGTGCGCAACTAGTTCGACGACCACTTTCCCAATCTGGGGTTTGGTAGGCGAGAACCAACAGAATAACCAACCAGGAGTCCATATTTGAGGCCCTTTATATTTTTTTTATTATTTAAGATTGTGCCAAAGTAAACGTCTACCAAAGAAAGCCACGGATTCTGGACCAGCTTGAAGAAGACATCAGAGAAGTGAAAGGAAGGAAGGAATGGCACATCACAAGAGTAATTTTCTTGCTCTGTCGAAAGTGTTGCCATGCCTCTGAGAAAGTGTGTGAAAGATAATGGTGCTTTGTGAAAGAAAAGGCTATTAAAAAGCTTTAAACTGATATATGAGGGTAAGTCAGAAAGTATCCGCAATGTTTTTTTTTTCCAGAATTGTCTGCACTGCTGACCGTTGGCGGCGCTGCAGTCACTGAGCATACAGATCGCTGCTTCGTGGGATTGAGACCTTGACGTTTGGTTGTTCAGTTGTAATCGCGCTGTGAACACGGCCGCTCCACTTTCAACTTGCATCAAATAAGAGGAGCGTGCTGTCGTTCATTTTTTGTGGGCTGAGGGCGTAAAAGGGGCTGAAATTTACAAGAAATTATCTGTACAGTATGATGATAAAATTTGCCATAGCTGAACGTGCGCGAATGGATCGAAATGTTAAAAAATGGCCAAACAAGCGTCGACTCAATGGTCAATGTGGACGGCCTCCCTGAACATTCTGCGTCGGCAGATAAAGTACCTCAAATAAAGTACCTCCACAAAATGGAAAATTTCTTCATATTATGGAGGTCGTTTTCCATAATTTTTAATATTTCTCTGTGTACGATATTAATCTCTTCATATAAAAGTTTATTTTTAAATTCACGAATAATTTTAAATGATTCATTGAATAAACAAAATAGATTGAAAATATGATCTTGTTAGATATTTGATCTGGCAAATTAATGTTTTCGTATCAAATAGGATTTTATTAGTCACATTATTACATGCTATGGAGGTTAGTCTCTCTCTCTCTCTCTCTCTCTCTCTCTCTCTCTCTCTCTCTCTCTCTCTCTCCTTTTTTTCCCAAATATTTTTCAAAAAGTATTTTCCAAAAGCATTTGAATGCGCATCCAAACTAAAATAATTTTTTACTCTGTCAACTCTTTCTCCAGACTGACAACATTTCGTCAATGTGACGTTTTATCGACAAGCTTTTTAAGGGTCACATTAAATGAAGTTATAGGTTACATTGTGTCAAATTTGCTTAGAGTGTCCACGAAGTTTCTCGTCGAAGAAATGTGTATCAACCCATTAGTGCCCATTGGTAGAATTTCCTACCGACAAAATTTTGTCATTGCGTCACTTTTTCTCGTATTCACGTGATCTTCGGTATGAGTCATTGATATGACGCAATGTAAAAGAATGCGTCATATCAATGATTCAAACAATTTTGTTGGTAGGAAATTCTACCTATGGGCACTAATGGGTTAAAGGTTCCTCTTTCCTACTCTTCCTCCATAGTAAATGTCGTTAAAGATTATTGAGCAACTGTAAACAAACGCTTTCCACTATGAAATTCCGACGTCATAGCTCAATGTCGTTGAGTATGATACTTACTTGAATGCCATTTATATATAGCACGAAGGACATTTACCATAATTGCAATGTACCCTATAATCACTAAAGCCTCTTAAAAATGATTGACTAACTCGTGTTTGTATATACATAAATCAAATTTGAGTGGAGAATTGGTAGATAAAAGGAATTGGTATCTGAAATGTGTAGTTACTAATTTTGCATTTAATGTTGTTTACACGCTGTCGATATAATGGAAATAGCTGAAAATAAATCCATTCAAGTTTTATTTATAGCAAATGACCTCGTTATCGCGGAGAAAGATCTATATACCCGTTTGGACGATGGAACATTTTATCAATTATTTATAAAACTGAATCTAATCAAACCTAATCCATACTTATCTAACTTTGCTTAATCTAAACCAAAATAACTCGTCGATCAAGGGTTACGTCGAGGGAATGACGTCATCAGCCCGGATAAGAAAGTAATGTATGGTGTGGGTCATAAGTCGCTTTATCGAAGCTAGTTTCGTTAAACTCGCTTCGGTATAGTGACTTATGGCTCACCCTGTATTCTTAAAACATTGGATTTCTCCCATCAAACGGAATAGGAAGTTTCTGTTCGAGGATGAGTAATTCACGCGATCAATCTGTAGTCCTTGAGGCAATAACTATAAGTAAAAATTAATGTAATCCCGCATTGTACAGGGTGGCCTATAAGTCCCAGTCGCTTATAATTAAAGCGAAAATACAAAAATCAAAGAAAGTAAAAATTTTATAACGAGTTTAAAAATATTTAATGATCATTCAAAGTGCAAAATATAACCATCTCGATAAATATTCTTTCCTTTGTAATCGATTAAGTCGGTGTGAGCTCCGCTAGATGGATTTTCACTTTAATTATAACAGATTGGGAATTATGGGCCACCCTGTACTTTTGTTTTTTCTCAGTTTTGTTACGGAATTATGTGAATTAAGAGTAATTGTTTGGTTTCAGTAAACAAGAAAAGCTTGTATCACCTTTTATTTTAGTTATCGTTAGTTTTTATCAACTTTATTTCTTTACGATTAATTTTGATTGGACACTATAGATAGATAAATAGATAAATAGATAGATAGATCAATTAGACTGATGGAACTTTGTTACCGTATTTTTTTTTCCTGATTCCTGAAAGAGAGAGAGTTTTTTTGTCTACGAAAACTAAAATAATGACCTATCACAATGCATGTATGACTCTCGGTCACGGTTTTTGCCCAAACCAGGATTGAGATCGGAGTTCATCGTCTCGTTTCGTTTTAAATGTTGCTTCTTTGTTCCAAAGTTTTATATGAAACCGGTGTGGGCTACATCGTGGCCACTTGGCAACACCTTCTCCCGTTAGAGCAGCGAAGTTAGGCGACGTTGGGTCTGTTTAGTAGTTGGTTAGTGACAGTGCTATGCTTTTAGATGATGTACGACCCGTGATTTGGAATTAAACTGCCCGTAGTCGTCACGTAATTTGTTAAGGGGGAAACACTTTGAGCATTTGGGTGCATTAAAAAAAGGGTAAAATACTCATCCTTCGACAATAATCGTGGCAAGTTTGACAAAAGTAAGTTAATTAATCCATTGATTTGTTAATTATTTTTTTGAAATGGTATATATTGTTATATATATATATATATATATATATATATATGTATATATATATATATATCTATATATAATTGTGTGTGTGTATGCACCAAATACAGAGCTGGGCATTTGCGGCATATTTTGCGGTACTGCGGTACTTGCGGTACCACCGCACTACCACCCCGGGCCCCCATAACGCAGTACCGCAAAGGATCGCTGAAAGTACCGCAGTACCGCTACCGCATTCAAATTTCCGCGTACCGGTTTGGTACCGGTTTGGTAGTGCAGCAGTACCGCAGTACCGCAATATGCCGCAAGTGCCCAGCTCTGCACCAAAAGTCTCTATCCAATGAGAATTTTATTAATTAATTAATTAGCTTCGTTAACGTGTTTTTGAAGTGAATGAGGAACATTTTTTAACATTTCTAATATGGTTCCATAAATAAATGTATTTTCCATCGGGTAGAGACCTTTGGGACATACATATATATTAGGGTGGTCCTCCCTTATAGAGGCGATATTTTTTTTTGGTAATTTACATGCTCCCACCCAATAAAGTTGCTCCACTTAATAAGAAAATAATTCTGCTTCAATTTGAGCTCGATCGGATAATAATTGTGGCTGTCGAAGCTTGAAGTTACCACAAAACTGCAAGGCGGGGGTTTTCTATGCAGAGCTGGGCATTTGCGGCATATTTTGCGGTACTTGCGGTACCACCGCACTACCACCCCGGGCCCCCATAACGCAGTACCGCAAAGGATCGCTGAAAGTACCGCAGTACCGCTACCGCATTCAAATTTCCGCGTACCGGTTTGGTACCGGTTTGGTAGTGCATCAGTACCGCAGTACCGCAATATGCCGCAAGTGCCCAGCTCTGCCCCTGAACAATCTCAGTTGGCCTCCAGGGCAGAGCTGGGCACTTGCGGCATATTGCGGTATTGCGGTACTGCTGCGCTACCAAACCGGTACCAAACCGTACGCGGAAATTTGAATGCGGTAGCGGTACTGCGGTACTTTCAGCGATCCTTTGCGGTACTGCGTTATGGGGGCCCTGGGTGGTAGTGCGGTGGTACCGCAAGTACCGCAGTACCGCAAAATATGCCGCAAATGCCCAGCTCTGCTCCAGGGATCCATGGATCACCACTTGGGAACCACTGATATAATGTGTAGTTAAAAGATTTTTATTTTGCATATATATTTTAATTATAGGCGTTATACATAACACTGATGACGTACTATTTTGAATCGTCATGGCTGGCAAGACCACTCACTGTAGCTCACTGTTTAAGATCTTCTTAGTAGGTTCAGGATATTTCTTCCTGTGTTGCTCCACGACTTTCAATAGGTATTGAAGTTGTTCTTCATTCTTAGTGTGTTTTCCACTATAATCCTGGATAAGTGCAATCCCGCGTTCGGCATTGTCGTTCACGACCTTGATGTTTTCAACTTTCCGAAGAGCCTCTTGAAACTCATCATCTGAGTCCCATGTTGACGGGTCTTTTTGCATAAATGCAGTATTGATATTGACGGCCCGTATAAGCTTGAAAGAGTTTCTCGTGCTCAAGGAATCCAATGTTGGGAGATGATCTCGACGAAGGCTCACACGTTTAGGACATTTTAGGCTGCCTTCTGTCTCATTAATTCCCTTTACAATTAATCTTTTTGTGTCTACTGATACAGAAGCATCAAACAGTGCCAATCTCACCATAGGTACCACAAGTAGCCAGCAAATTTAGATGCTGCAGATTTTGCCCATTTTAAGGATTTCGTTCAAAATTTAAAGTTTGACTGCCACCCGTAAATATTATCGGATCTGGTAAAAACTTTGCCAAAATAATTTTTTTATGAAGTGGAACTACTTTATCGGGTGGGAGCAGTAAAAATAAAAAATTCGTTTTTGAGGACCACCCTAATATATATATATATATATATATATATATATATATATATATATATATATAAAATATTGTAGTTTATTCAGACTTCGGAAGACTCGACAGGTTATATTGAATATTGACAGAAACACTTTATCTTGTCAGAGCAATAAGATTAAATATATGGAATCCTCAAACAATTTTTTACTTTTCTTTTTTAGATTTTTCATATACAACTGCCACTTGGTAAGGGAAATAGTATTGCCAAAATCTGGTGTGTGTGTGTGTGTGTGTGTGTGTGTGTGTGTGTGTGTGTGTGTGTGTGTGTGTGTGTGTGTGTGTGTCCTGATCTATAAGTTTAATTTCACTTCGTTTCATCCATTTCAAAACCTTTTCCACTAGTGCTGAACATTAGTGGATTCTAAGCTCACTAGTTGACTCTGCAACTTTTAGAGCCAAAAGCGCTTTTGGGGCATTATCGACACCTTTCTTAACCTAACCTAATCTTCAACGCAACCCAAACAAGCATAATTTAATTTGACTTGACCTAACCTAAATTAACGAATTGGCTTCGTTTTCAAGCTGTTTTACCTTTCGATTCCAACTACAAAGTTATACTGAATGGACTCCATCTTTGCTCTAAACTCTAAAGGGAGCTGAGATTTGGTTTAGCATTTCACATCCTACCAGCATTTAAAATAAAGATATATTGTTTCAGCTACTGTAATTGTTTCGCCATTTTAATATTTTATTGGGTTGGAAACGTTTCGCCTCATGACAACCATCTTTTATAGCGTTCCAGGAAGTTGTTTGAACATAACGTTTAAAGGTTGTACCCGACTGTCGTGTCCTTATATTTGTATTTACGTACTCAATTCGCAAACGCGTGAGCAATTTATTTAAAACGATGAAAGCAGATAGTGGCATATGATTTTGAAAAATTTGTCTGTCGTATAGTTATCAATCTTATCGTACACGGAGCCAGCGCGTTAATCACTATTCGAGGTCGTCAGTAATTTATCTGTATTGTCAGAACTTCGTTTCGTGGATTAGATTTTTACAGATATCTAACGAACGAAACCATTTTTTTCTTTGCGCGCGAAACCCTTTAAATATGAGGGACCTATGCCTATTTCGTCGACAAGACCAAAACATCGACGCACTAAAAAACTAAACTTAATCTAACCTAATACTGTAATAACTCGTCGATAGAATGTAGAGTCGATCAGATGTTGTAAGGCCGAATATGAGTAGTGAATGTGTTTAGCATTTAGGGAAGTACTTTTAGTACGAGTCGATAAAATAATTAATAAATAACTAAAATTGAATAAAAATATTACCATTAATTTAATCACTCAAAATTTTTTTCTTTTTTAAGTATTTAAAAACGACAATCATTTTTAGACCCCAATTTCGGGACGATATTTATGTACTGTATTTTGCTTAATCCCAAATCCACCGAAGTGGCCTCAAAATCCAATTTCCTGACTCCATAATTATTACTAAGATTGTAATGAAGAACCATAATTAAAATTCGATAACACAAAGGATATTGATGTTCGATTCATCCGTGCAGAATTCTGCTGAGAGTTATTTGCTCTCTGAAAAGAGGTCAAATTCAAGGGTAGGGCACACACACACACACACACACACACACACACACCTGCATTTTATTATTGTATCAATTGTAATTAACATATATATATATATATATATATATATATATATATATATGCATATATGATTGATACAGGTAAATTTGTGCTGCCTTGGGGTGAAACACGAACTTGCGGTGCATATTGCTCCTGAAGAATCATGCACCTAGACTGATAGTAACTGGAGGAGGCTGTCATTCAAACTAAATAAAAGTGCACGAAAACGAATACATATTTGGATATGCTTTGAAGTAGGAAACACGGAGTATTGTTGTTTTCACTGGTGATAAAGTATGTACGGAAGCCTAGTCAATACAGGGTGTACATAAAGTCAGGATCTATCTTTGTGAAGCACTTGGAAATTATATGGAATTCAATCATAAAATGATAAAGTGGTAACATTTATTAAATAATTAAGAGTAGGATTCGACGTGACGCCCATCAGTATCCCTGCACAGCTCAAATCGTTCCGCAGCATTTCTAAACACATTCTGGAGCATTTGCGGGTTATGTTACTGCAGCAGTTCGTATACGTGTAAGTAAGTTTTCAAACTCGTAATCTTCGTCTGATAGACGTGCGATTTGATAAAGCCCCATGCAAAGAAATCTAAAGGGGTTAAATCTGGTGATCTCGCTGGCCAAGGTCTTTGGTTGCTTCCGCGTCCGATCCAGCGATTTGGAAAACGTCCATTTAGATAATCCTGAACAATTTTGGCATAGTGACAAGGAGCACCATCATGTTGATAGACGACGGGGATAGGATTGTTAGTACCGTCGTCTATCAACATGATGGTGCTCCTTATCACTATGCCAAAATTGTTCAGGATTATCTAAATGGACGTTTTCCAAATCGCTGGATCGGACGCGGAAGCAACAGACCTTGGCCAGCGAGATCACCAGATTTAACCCTTTAGATTTCTTTGCATGGGGCTTTATCAAATCGCACGTCTATCAGACGAAGATTACGAGTCTCGAAAACTTACGTACACGTATACGAACTGCTGCAGGTAACATAACCCCGCAAATGCTCCAGAATGTGTTTAGAAATGCTGCGGAACGATTTGAGCTGTGCAGGGATACTGATGGGCGTCACGTCGAATCCTACTCTTAATTATTTAATAAATGTTACCACTTCATCATTTTATGATTGAATTCCATATAATTTCCAAGTGCTTCACAAAAATAGAACCTGACTTTATGTACACCCTGTATATTGACCCCCATGTTTACTTGACAATGCTGCTGCGAGCTGTTCGTACTCTGAAATGGGCGTATGGTGCGGAACAATGCTTTGTGAAAAAATGTTAAAATTTTTATCTTGCTTCCACTTCAGCTGTAACTACAAGTGTCTTTGGCATTGACTGATTAATACACACACACACACACACACATATATATATATATATATATATATATATATGTGTGTGTGTGTGTGGTGTGGTGTGTGTACAGGTGTTTTAAAAGTGCAGCCCCATATGGATTTCAGATTTTTTTTCTGTTCCAGGTAACCTATTAATTTCATAAAAATAATGACTGAGAGAAGGTGGAGTTGGTGTTGCACGTTGTGGGCATGAATCAGAGAAAGGTTTGCCAAAGACAACATACTACGAGCGTGTGCTAGCATCTCTAATGAACAGTTTGTTAATGTCCTTACAACCGTACGCGACAGAATCTACAGAGAATCTACGTGAAAAGAGTTGCGCGGCATGCAGTTTGAACTTTTATTGTAATAACAGAAAAAATTAATCTCAAATCCCTGTAGGGCAGGACTTTTGAAACATACAACACACTATATATATATATATATATATATATATATATATATATATATATATATATATATATATATTATATATATATATATATATATAAAACTTTACTAGCGCTTTTGTTAACCTAACTAACTTGTGAGAAAGTAAATTAACCTAACCCACAGAGTTACGTGGATAAAATGTCTCCCTTTATAAAACAAGTAGTATTCTTGTACATATTTTCCACCTACGTATGTTTAACCCTTTCGCTGCTATGGTCATCAATTGATGATATACGCTTGACTGCTATGCGCGTCAATTGAAGATGTAATATTTTTCTGCCCACACCTATACGATTATTTCATAAGGTTTTTGGTGTTGTTTTTCTTTCGATCACCTTTTTTGCGCGTGTGGCGAGAATCTTTCAATTTAAGTTGGCATCGAAAGAGTTAACGAACCGTGGCACAGTGCTTATATACAGCGTGCGGCATAAGTCTGTTTACCGAAAATAATGGAATCCCCTCGTGAAGAATAATATTTATCATTTACTACAGAAATTATTCAAAGTGTCCTCCATTATGTTCAATACATACGTTGCATCTTTGAACCACTGAACAACAAATAGGGCAGCACAGTTCTTTGTTATTATTCAACGTCTCGAACTCTTGGCGTATCAAAGTTTTCGTGTGATCGAAGTCCCGAGGTTTCGGCCGTAACCTCTTATCTTTGATTATACCTCACACTGAATAATCACATCACAGTGGTTATTCAGTGTGGTTATAATCAAAGATAGAGTCAACGGCCAGAAACCACGGACTTCGATCATACGATGACTTTGATAGCCAAGAGTTCGAGGCGTTGAATAATAACAAAGAACTGTGCTGCCCTATTTGTTGTTCAGTGGTTCTTGCGGAAGAGCTGAAGTATATATACTTCAGCTCTTCCGCAGGACGGAAGTTTTTAACCTTGTTGGGCATTTTAACTAGTTTATGGCTTTGAAAAGGGCTTGGTTGTGACCGGCCGAAATTAATTAGCCATTTTGAACATTTAGTTATTTTCCTTGCGGGTTTGGGTGATCTTATACTGTTGCGGTAAATGCAATCAAAGTTTATATATATATATATATATATATATATATATATATTATATTATATTATATATATATATATAATATTTAGGAGAAATCCAATGACAAGGAGAAATGTAAATGCCATGAAAAGTCTTCTTTAATGCGCAACATTTCGAGCAATACGCTCATCTTCAGGCTGTATGATAACAATGTGAAATTAAAATCAATAATTGAATGAAAAACAAGACAAAGAAAATTTCTATAACCTATTCATAAAGGCAAATTTTAAAAGACTGAAAAAAGAGGGTTAAATTCTAAGTTATACAGATTTACATATAAAATTAAGAAGCTATTTTTAAATACATATAGTAAATGTGAAATTAATACACTGGCAAAATTAACAATAGTACACTGGATTAATGAAACTAACTAACCTTTCACTGCAATTTCCGAGGCTAGACTGATTTAAGCAGAGGCAAAACGAGAAAACATAAGATAAGATAAGATAAGATATGGTGAGGGCGATTGGGGAAGGGGGGATTATAAGGAATTGGGGAAGGAGGAGGGATTATAAGAAGTTTAAAGGGACAGCTGATGAGTCAACATTTAGCGTAGGGGTCAAAGTTTTAATGTAAAGCGATTCCAAAATTCTGAGTGAGTTGGACAAGTATTACAACCAAGAATTTTAAAATTGTCTAAAGTGACATCAGTTTTACATTTTTTACTGTGTTCCCGAATACTAGAAACTTCTTTAGTTTTTAAAATTTTACCTGTTCGGCCACTTATTCCCATATGCGAATAAAATCTAGCCCTGAGAGAGCGAACAGTGCTGCCAATGTAATTCCCAAGGAGATACCTAGGGCAGGTAAATAAATATACAACACCGCTACGCAACGAGTCAGGGGTTTTAAAATTCTTGGTTGTAATACTTGTCCCAACTCACTCAGAATTTTGGAATCGCTTTACATTAAAACTTTGACCCCTACGCTAAATGTTGACTCATCAGCTGTCCCTTTAAACTTCTTATAATCCCTCCTCCTTCCCCAATTCCTTATAATCCCCCCTTCCCCAATCGCCCTCACCATCTTATCTTATCTTATCTTATCTTATGTTTTCTCGTTTTGCCTCTGCTTAAATCAGTCTAGCCTCGGAAATTGCAGTGAAAGGTTAGTTAGTTTCATTAATCCAGTGTACTATTGTTAATTTTGCCAGTGTATTAATTTCACATTTACTATATGTATTTAAAAATAGCTTCTTAATTTTATATGTAAATCTGTATAACTTAGAATTTAACCCTCTTTTTCAGTCTTTTAAAATTTGCCTTTATGAATAGGTTATAGAAATTTTCTTTGTCTTGTTTTTCATTCAATTATTGATTTTAATTTCACATTGTTATCATACAGCCTGAAGATGAGCGTATTGCTCGAAACGTTGCGCATTAAAGAAGACTTTTCATGGCATTTACATTTCTCCTTGTCATTGGATTTCTCCTAAATATTAAATTGAAGCTCTGTAGAAGCAACCCGCATGATTATATATATATATATTATATATATATATATATATATATATATATATATATATATAATATATATATATATATATATTATAAATTAAATATATATATATAGTAATACCTTGAACATCGTCGTTTTGCATTTTCGTCGTTGCTATGCTTGCGACTAAGATTTACATCATCATCGTCTTGGTTTTGCTATTTCGTCGTCTTACGCCTGGCAACATCACCCTTCCCCCTTTTCATGTTTAATAGGTTTAAATTGAACAGTAGACAAATGTTTTGCTTAAAAATAATTTCCAATTTCATTTTTTTGTACGTATTATAAATTTTCATGTTTAATAAAACGTTTGAATTGAACAGTAGACAAATGTTGGATCACCTGAAGATCAGAGCCCCCAGCCTTCTTTAGTTAGCCTTATAAAGCTAACTAACGAAAATATCACGACCTAACCTAACCAATCGTTAGGTCAATTGTACGCCCTTGACGATTGGTTAGGTTAGGTCGTGATATTTTCGTTAGTTAGCCTTATAAATTTAACTAAAGAAGGCTGGGTCCTGATCTTCAGATGATCCCAAATATTTTGCTTAAAAATAATTTCAAATTTCATTTTTTCGTTCGTATTATAAATTTTAGTGTTTACATAAAAGGTTTGAATAGAACAGTTTCTGATTGATGTTTTTCCTGTGATTGAGCTGTTAAAACGAGTGTATTTGTACTGTATTTTTAATGCAAAAATCCTGATTTTGACACAAAAAAAATCTGGGAATGGAACTACTTATTTCCCATAGGTTACATTCCTTAAACATCGTTGTTTTGAGTATCATCGCCTTTTCCAGGAACGCATTAGCGACGATGTTCGAGGTATTGCTGTATAGTAGGGCGGAGTGAAAAACTCATTTTTCGAATTTTCAAATTGGCTAGTGTGGAAAATGTGTGGAGTAGTGAGGAAATAAGCTGGTATAAATTTAAAATCATAACATTAATATCTTCAGGTGCCACAATGACCTTCAATATTGAAAAAAATTGAAAAAAGCAGATTTTAACCAATAATTACAGAAGAGTCCACGATGCACAATAGACAAGAATTTATTCACACTTGTATAAAAATAGCTCAGTCAACCTTTAAAAAAAGTTTCTATTCTCTAAAAACAGTTTTCTATAGTCAGCTCACTCAGCTGTCACGTGAGTACCTCGGTTCAGTGTAGCTGTCGCTCTCGTAGCAGGTGGATGTTCTGTTGTTGGCGTTACTCAGATAGTCTAAACTATATTTCTTATATATTTTGCATTTCTGTATTGTGTTGCCCTAAGTTTGCCATGTACTATTAACTGAAATTAACGTATAATTGATATTAGCTCTTTCTTTTTCAGATTTGTATACTTTCAAAATGTCTCGAGTTTGTGCAAAATCAACCAGGGCCTCAACTGAGTGCCCCATGTTTGGTATGGGGGAAGATTTGTGGCACAGGAATCTTCCTACATACGAAGGAGTTTTTAAATATTACTTGTTTGTAAGAAACGATTGAAACAGAATACTAATAAAGATCCTTCAATATCTCAAATATTAGAACAAGTTGTTGATAAATTGAAAACAATTTGGGAAAGTGCTTCCGTCCCAATTCTGTCAGACAGGCGAATTGAACAATGTTCAGAAGCTACCACGAAAAGTATCGTGTCATTATGAAGCCATACCAAAGCAGAAAAAATTCTGAAGCTTACAAAGCAAAGATTGATATGTTCAAAAAGAAGCACACACGAAACTTTTTGACATTGCAGCGTGCAAGTGCAAAGTACTAACACAATGTTCTTGTCCCAAAGAAAAAACGGTTCCAAAGGAAGAAGTGACGTTCCTCTTAGATCAAAGGAGTGAAAGAAAACTGTTTATTGATAGAGTAGATATTACACACTCAAAGAAAAAAGCATCTACGTTGCTAAGAAAGCAAAAAGAAGCTGTGAGGCTCACCAAAGAATCTTCACAGGAGAAATTGCAGGATACAAATGTTGAATTATCATCATCGACATCAAACAGTGAAAGTGAATCTGGCGAAATATCAGACGATACATTTCCAGAGCCAGTTAGCTCGAAGAGAAAGCTCGAACAACCTGAAGAACAATTATTCAAGAAAAGGAAAACTACAAATCTACCTTCAGTGGCTACTGCTTGTGACAGGACTGCAGTTTCAGATCGAGCTGCAGCATTCATTGTTAGTGCAGTATTGCAAGATATTGGAGAAGTTTCTATTGACAATACATCTGAAGTAGTGGATAGGAGTAAAATCAGAAGAGAAAGACAAAAGAAGAGATCAGAAATTATGAAGATCAAAATCAGGTCCCAATCAGAGGAATCTATTTTGATGGTCGAAAAGATTCTACACTCTTCCAAGAAAAAAAAGAGTCCAAAGTATATCAGAAGAAGGTAACAGAAGAACATATCACTTTAGTGAGAGAACCTGGTTCAGATTATTTGGGCCATTATTCTGTGAATTCTGGATCAGCTGAAGAAATATGTAAAGGAATGTTTGAGTATATTGGAAATAATGACATGAACCTGGAAAACCTTGTTGCCATTGGATGCGATGGTGCAGCAGTCAACACTGGAGAAAAGGGAGGCGTTATAAGGCTTATAGAATTGAAGCTGAAGAAGCCAGTTCAACATTTAGTGTGCCAGCTCCATGCCAATGAATTGCCATTACGCCATTTAGTTGCAAAGCTGGATGGAAAAACATCTGGCCCCCGCGGATTCACCGGTCCTATTGGCAGGGAATTAGAGAACTGTGAGAGTCTTCCTATTGTCGAGTTTGAAAGGATTGATGCTGAGGAACCAACTGTAGACTGTGAAGATCTTAGCACCGACCAAAAATATCTAATTGATATTCATCAGGCCATAAAAAGGGATATTGCTCTCCAGATCTTGCTCATCGTAGTCCAGGCAAAATGGCACATTCACGATGGCTGACTACAGCAAATCGTTTGCTTCGTCTATACGTTTCAACTGTAAGTCCATCTGAGAACCTCATGAACATTGCTTCTTTTATAATGAAGGTCACATCCCAATGTGGTTTTCTATTAAGCAAAGTACGTCTTTTGTCAATGGCTCAAACATGTTTTCAAAACTATTGAACTAACAAGAACACTGAATGACGAAGTAAAGGATATTGTAAACCCTGTCATACAAAGAAATGCATTTTTTGCAAATCCAGAAAATATTCTAGCATCAATGATTCATGATGACCGCAGCGCCATAAGAGAATTAGCGTGGAGGCGAATAAAGAAAGCAAGGCAAACAAACAAGGAAAAAGTTGTGAGGCGTTTCACAGTACCTGTTATTCAATTTGAAGCTACTGATTATACTGATTTAATTAATTGGCAAAAATGCATTGTCACTGAACCACCTGTGACAAGACACCTGACAGAAAATGAGATTGAAGAATTCATAGAAAACAAGAGTACCCCTCCATTCGAGAAATTCCCTTGTCATACACAAGTAGTAGAAAGAATGGTAAAATTAGTGACTGAAGCATCATCAAAAGTATTTGGATTGAACGCGCGAGATGGCTTCATAAGATCAACACTTCAGTCACGTAAAAAAATGCCATCATTCGAAAGTAAAGCTGAATATAAAGTTTAAATAAACGTTAATAGAAAAAAACATGCGCAAGGATGGGTGGTTGGGAGGGCATGGGTGGAGCTCGACACGCAGCCACCTCCTCGTGGTGATTTCTGGATTATTTAGATCATTAATCAAAAGAACATTGATCTAAATAAACTAAGAGCTGCGTAATTCAGTAACTATTTTGGTAATTGGAACACTTAATATATAATAATAACAAGTAAGTTTCAGTTATTGTACTAATGCAGAATATAAGAAAATCATTATATTTCACTTTTTTCGACGGCTTTGTGGCACCTGAAGATATAATTTCGCAGGACTAATATTTATGCACAGTCATTATCTATAGCACCCACATATTTTCCGCACTAGCCATATTTGAATTTCGAAAAAACGTTTAAAAACCTCATTTTCGATCCGCCCTACTGTATAGTATACGGTGATTGAACTCAGAGTAGTTCCGTGGGGTTTTTTCATGATACACACAGACCGTGCATGGAACAAGGAACTCTTTTGGGAAAATTAAGTCCACTATAGTTCGAATAAGTAATAGTAAATGACAAACATTATAGTTTTTCTTTTTCATGATGATAGCCCGACGTGGGCAACGGGTCACTCGCAAAGAGGCACCAAAAATATAGCTTCCCTCACCAGCTTTGGAACAGGATCTAGGGGACAGCTACACCTAATCTATTATATTTACAACCTCAATATAAGCAAAAGACTCGTTGGATTCACGTCGGATTGAATACATCAAAGAAAAAGGGGTAACTATTGTATTTTTAGCGAACAACCAAACTTAAACATAACTTCCCAGAAGAGTTCCTTGTTCCATGCACGATCTATGTGTGTAATGAAAAACCTCAGGGGACCATTCTGAGTTCAATGCCATAATGAAACGGACATGTTATGTGCCCTGAAAAGTGGACGCTCAAATGAAGTTCAAGTTCAAGATTTGGTTGTTGGCTAAAAATATAATACAGTAGTTACTCCTTTTTCTTTGATGTATTCAATCTGACGTGAAGGCAGCGAGTCTTTTGCTTATATTGAGGTTCTAAATGTAGCGGGGCTAGGGTGCTTTAAACCCTAGATCCTGTCCCAAAGCTGGATCCTATCTATTTTGCAGATAGCTGGTGAGGGAAGCTGTATTTTTGGAACCTCTTTGCGAGTGACCCGTTGCCCACGTCGGGCTAACATCATGAAAAAGAAAAAACTATAGTGTTTGCCATTTACCATTACTTATTCGGACTATAGTGGATTTAATTTTCCTTGAAGAGTTCCTTGTTCCATGCATGGTCTGAGTGCATTATATATATATATATAAAACCTTGGTGAAGTTTAGTTTTGCTTCCGCCTGAATTGTTTATTCTGACGAATGTCACTTGTTACTCTACCTTAGACCTACAGTTTAACGTGGAATCCGAACCACGTCCCACCAGCATCCCAGCGTTTTAACCACTAGGGTACCTATTTATCTACCAACCAATTTTTTTATTGTGTGGAAGGGTGAACAGATGGGTTTTGCTGCGCGCCGCCTGCCGTCACCAGTCTCGATCCCAGGGCCGACAGGTTCGTAGTCAGCAACGCTAACCACTACTCCACCGAGGTGCATAATATATTATATATATATATATATATATATATATATATATATATATTCACAGGGCGTTTACAAAGTCCCTATCTATTCTGTGAAAACGTAGCAAAAAGGGTAAAATTCAGTAACAATAAATAGAAGGCATACATTTAATGAATACTTAAACATATTATTCTAAGGGGTTCCAAAAAACCTTAGCCCCCCCCCCCCCCATTTGCAGCTTACATGTTTACTTATATCGAAATAGTTTTTAGTGATTATAAAAATATATAAAATTCTTTATTTATTGCAGGTATTAAAATTACTCTAGCTGATAAAGTGATAATATAATGGCTTCTCAATTAATTGGTGATTCGGAGAGGCAACGTGTGATGGATCGCATACAAGCAATAACATTTCGGGAAGCTCGTGATGCTGGAGCCACCTTTATAACACGTTCATGGGTTGCCAAAAACTTGCGAAGAAGTGAGGACTTCGTCAAAAGAAATTGGAATAAAACTTTGGATGAATGTGAAATGGATACAACCAAATCTGGGCGCCCAAATTTGCCACTCTCTCAGGAAACAAAGGACATCATTGAAAGCGGTACGCGTAAGCGGAAAAACAGCTGTGCTAAACTTTCTAGAGAGATCGAAGTGTTGAGAGGAAAGATCGTTAGTCAACTTAACATCGATGACAGAATGTGGTTTGCCCATTATCTTGAAGATTAGGATGTGGATGATTTCATACATTTAGCTGTCTCCGATGAATTTTTTGTTTACGTAATACGTCGGCCTAACTACCAAAATAATCGAGTGTGGGCCACAACACCAGATGAAATCGATGACAATAAACATTATCGCGAATTATTAAAAAGTCCAGACGGTGTTGGTGTGTTTGTTTTGTTCACTGCAAAGAAGCTCATGTGGGTGCTGAAGCCAAATGGTCAGAGTTGGGATGGACAGTATTTTCGTGATATTATTCTATCCCAGCATGTCATTCCTTTTCTAAAAAACCCAAACAATGTTATGGATGTCGATCAGGTCACATTTCTGCACGATAAGGACCCCTGCTTTAAGAGCATTAGCCACTCAACAGTTGTTGCGGAACCATGAGATCGATTTCTTTGGAAATGAAGAATGGCCCGGTAATTCTCCTGACCTGAACGTCTGTGAACACATTGGATCAGTTATAAAGGACAAGGTTGAATGTGTCTCGTTTCAAGAACCTGCAGCAAATCGATTTTCGAAGGATACAATGACGCACCACATTGAAACTATTTTAGCAAATTTGCATAACGATCAAGATCTATTCACGTCACTTTTGGCAAGCTACCCAAAGCGAATTCAGGCTGTCTTGGAAGCCAATGGCGGGAACACCAAGTTTTATTTGTTTCTCATTAAATGCAGGATTAAATTCTCTTTTGTAAGGTATGTTTAGTTTTACTGTACCTCTAATGGTTTAGGCCATGGGCGGGGGGGGCTAAGGTTTATTGGAGCCCCGTACATGAGCACCATCAGTATCTCTACAGAGTTCGAATCTGTCAGCAGCATTGCGGAACACATTTTGGAGCATGACATGGGTTATTTTTGTAACTGCTGTTACGATACGAGCACGTAAATGTCCCAGCTTCATTCAGATGGCATTTTAAACACCGTCGTCTTTCAACAAGATGGGGCACCTTGTCATTACGCAAACATTGTTCGGGAGTACCTAAATGAACGATTTCCAAATCGGTGGATCGGACGTGGAGGCAACAGGCCCTGGGCGGCTCGATCTCCTGACTTAACGCCCTTGGATTTCTTTGCATGGGGCATTATCAAATCAAACGTCTATCAAACGAGAGTTGTAGATCTGCAAGATTTACGTGCTCGTATCGTAAGAGCAGTTACAAAAATAACCCCTGTCATGCTCCAAAATGTGTTCCGCAATGCTGCTGACAGATTCGAACTCTGTAAAGATACTGATGATGCTCATGTAGAATCATATTCTTAAGTATTCATTAAATGTATGCCTTCTATTATACTGTTATTGAATTTTATCCTTTTTGCTACGTTTTCACTGAAATAGATAGGGACTTTATAAACACCCAGCGTATATTATTCATCGTTGCATTTATAGTTTAGGTAGAAGTATGAGGAATTAAACATTTTTCCACACAGGGCATCATTCTACCCATATGCCCATTTTATGGTACAAGCAGCTCGCAGAAGCATTGCCATGAAAATAGTGGATCAAAGTACAGCTCTGACCTTGGGTTGAAACTAATTTTTTTATTTCACATAAAATTCATTGGAGGCCCATTCTGGTAAGAGGTTATCATGTTCAAATAGACACATTTGTTTGCGTACTTTTCTTATATCTATAAATTATTTCTAGTCACCTCCGCTACCAAAAAAAAAAAATCCAATATCCGTTGAGAGGACTCTCTCTCTCTCTCTCTCTCTCTCTCTCTCCTCTCTCTCTGATTAGGTTTTGTGTCTGCGTCTCTCGGGTGAAGAGTAGTAACTCGAGAGGCAATAAGCTCGATCTACGGCGGAAGGACTTTGTTGGTCTCCGGGATAGCGTAGGTGAGATGGGGTTAGAAGTCGGCGGCGATGTTGAGGGAGTGTGGAGTGCATTCTGGGGCCAGTTTATGGTGCTGCAGTCTGCTGCCATACCCTCAAAACTGGTCACCCATGCATCAACGCAGCCTAAGTGGTTCAGTCGTGACATCGCTTCGGCTATCCGAAATAGGAAAGCTGCGTATTGGAGGACGAAGGCCAATTGTTCCCATGAGAACACTGAGGCGTATGTCCGCCTGTGCAGGGAAGGGAAGTCTTTTTTCTTTTTCTGAATGAATGTTAACCCACGAGCGATAGGTGTTGCTACTTACTTAACCCCTAATTCTCTTCTCTTAAACCCCTACTCTTTCCTTTCTCTCGGGCTAACCTTAGAGTGGATCTTAGGGTCTTTGTTAGCCCTAGCTTCTGTAGATCTGTAGATAAAATAATTTTTCCACAGCTGAGGGAACAATGGGGTATGGTGAAGAAGACGAATACCATAAATCCTAAATGTGTATAGCTGTACCTGGCAACTATTCTAAGACTTGTAGTAGTTTCCTTAACATATGGATAATCTAATAGTCTCTGGAAAACGTCAGATGATATAGGCTATGCCCATCTTAAATACTGTTTTTTAAACGTACCCTTCAAATTATGGTTCTAACTAACGGTGAAAAAGCCGTGATTGAAAAGTGTTTCTTGGAAAAAAGATGGACTGGGGCAAGAATTATGAGGGAATTTCCAGGAATAACTTGTAATGTTACGTCTGTGAATGGAATAATTAAAAAACTTAAAGCAACCGGTTCGACTGCACGGAAGCGTGGAAGTGGTCGGCCTAAAACAGTTTACACTCAAGACAATATTGCAATGATCGAAATGATGAGCCTATCTCAAGAGGATCGACCTGGGTCATACTGCTCTCAGAGAAAAATTGCAAGAAATTTAGGTATCAGTCGAAGTTCCATGCAAAGAATGCAGAGAACGGTAGGACTTAAAGCATTTAAAAGGATCCGTGTTTCAAGACGTGACAGCACTGTAAGAGCTAAAAGAAAAATTCGTTGTAGAAAATAGCTTGATAGATTTTCGTCTAATGATGTTAAAAAAATAGTTTTTACAGATGAAAAAGATTTCACCATCGAGATTGCTCGAAACTCCCGGAACGATGTTGTTTATGGTTGGCGTAAGAAAGACATTCCTCCATCGAGACTTTAACACCAGACAAGTCGGTTTTCCAAAAAAATTATGGTATTAGCAGGTGTATCGTGGAATGGAAAGACGAAAATTCATTTCATTTCAGAAAATAAAAAAATTAATTCAGAAACCTATGTAAATCTCTCAGAGGAAAATATTTTGCCTGATTGTCGGCGTCCGTATTATGGAAACGATTTCATACTTAAACAAGATGGTGCTATAGCTCATATTAGTAAGTTCACACAGGATTATCTACAACAGAATGTAGTCAACTTCTTTGGAAAAAACGACTGGCCCCCGCAATCATCTGATTACAATCCCATGGATTATTGAATATGGAACACTCTAGCAGAGAAGATTTATGAAGGCCAAACAGAAAAGTTTACAGAAATGCAATTAAAGAAAAAATACTCGAATGTTGGGACAAAATAACATTAACAGAAATCAGAAAATGTATCATGTCGTGGAAGAAAAGGTTAAGATTATCATAGTTTGTAAGCAGGACGGTGGACATATTGATCATACTGTATTTGTTGATAAGATGTGAATAATAAATTTTTTCAGTTTATGATATTCATTTTTTCACCATACCTCATTGTTTCCTCAGCTGTGAAAAAAGTATTTTATGTAGAGGTCTGAAATTTTTATGATAGCTTATCAATAGATTGAGGTAGAAGTTTTGTGAATTTTGGAAGTGTGAACTGCATATTTTTGAAGTTATTTATGTTCAAATCTCAAGGCGTTTTTTGGGCGGCCACCCGATATATATATATATATATATATATATATATATATATATATATATATATATATATATTATATATATGTATATATGTTCGAGTAACGGTAATTTTGCGTATAGTAGTCAGGGAAGGAGTTGGCAAGTGTAGAACACGAAAAAGATTTAGGAGTTATCATCACTGGTGATTTAAAAGTGGCAAAACAAAGTACAGCAGCGTTCAATAAGGCGAACAAAGTGCTAGGTTTTATAGCTAGGAATTTTGAGTACAAATCGCGCGATATTATTGTTCCTCTTTATAAATCATTAGTTAGACCTCATTTGGAGTACGCTATCCAATTTTGAAATCCATATATATGCAAAGATATAGATGAAATCGAAAGAATTCAAAGACAAGCAACTAAGATGATTCCGTCGCTTTGGTCGAAGTCGTATGAGGATACGTTTAAGGAATTAAAATTTGCTACACTCGAGACTAGGAGGCTAAGGGGTGATCTAATCCAGGTTTTTAAAATTATGAATGGGTTCGATAACGTAAATAGAGAGAGGTTTTTCGAAATATCACAATATAATAGGACTAGAAATAACGGGTGTAAGTTGACAAATAGAACGTTCGAGACAGCAGTTGCCAAAAACGTTTTTACGCATAAAATAGTAAATAGCTGGAATAGTTTGCCGGTAGAAGTAATTCGTAGCACGTCTATAAACATGTTTAAAAATCGATTAGACGCATATGTTTATAGATTGGGTATAGTCTAAGGTAGTAAAATTAAGGTTTTTGTGGTTCGGAACCCACATAAAATTGTAGGTCCCCTCCGCCACCACGGAGGACATGCGCAATACACAACTACAACCACAGTTAGGTAGACCAGCCATGAGTGGATCCTAAGGTCTTTGTTGGTCTGAATTTCTGAAACATTATATATATACAGTGTATATATATATATATAATATGATGAAATAAAACCACGAAGGAAAGGAAACACAAAAAGGTGCTCAAGCGCTTTCGTCTAATGACATCCTCAGTGTTCCTGAGGATGTCATTAGACGAAAGCGCTTGAGCACCTTTTTGTGTTTCCTTCCTTCGTGGTTTTATTCATCATAAATATTTTTTCACGTGTTACTTTCGTGAAATAATTTTCATATATATTATATATTATATAATATATATATATATATATATATATATATATATATATATATATATATATATATGTTACGCCCTAAGTGACCACACACCGATGTTAGATATTTTTTCGCTTCATGGCCGTTCTCAAACAACCACACAACGCGTTTTGGACGATTCGGATATGACCACAACGCGTTGTGGACGATTTGAAAATTATTGAATGCCCGGTTAGGTTAACTATACGCCCTTGACGATTGGTTAGGTTAAGTCGTGATATTTTCGTTAAAACTAACGAAAATATCACGGCTTAACCTAACCAGTCGTCAAGGGCGTACAATTAACCTAACCGGGCACTCAGTTGACCTAACCTTTATTAATATATAATAATAATAATAATAAAATAAATAAATTTTTTCAATTTACAATGATATGAATAATTTTGAAGCTTGACTATTTATTTAATTTAATTTGGCCCTTAAGCTTTAGGGTTTACTGGGCTCTTATTAAAAATAAGCAGCTAGTTGTTAATTAATAATAATAAGTAAGTAAATAAGTATTATTAATAGTTAAAACATGTATTACAATATTAAACAATATTAATGGACAATATTAAACAATATTAGTGGACATTAATCCTAGATTTTTGTTAGTATGCCATTATTAATCGGGATTTCAACTTGGTTTTAAACAAATTTACATTCACAATATTTTTTATATCGGCATGGAAGTCATTCCATAGTTTCAATCCAATGAAAATGGGTAGTTTTTGAGATGAAGACAATCTAAATTGATGTATAACGAGCTTTGATCTATTTCTGGTCTGATACGAGTGGATTTCTTGATGAGTTACAAAATATCTATTTACCCATTGCAAATTAATGATTTTGTTCTTACACTCGTAAATAAAAATAAAATGTGCCAGTTTGGTTATATCGTTGAGCTTTAGTAGGTTTAGCTCTTTAAATAATGCACTAGATTGATCAAGGAAATCAGCATCAGATAATAACCCTATTGCTCGTTTTTGGATGACAAAGATACCATTTAATGCGTTGTTAGCGGAGTTTCCCCAAACAACGGTGCAGTATGTTATATAAGGAAGAACAAGAGTATGATAAAGAGTCAATAAAACTTGTTTAGGGACTACATTTCTAAGTTTAAACATTATAACCAACACTCCTTGAAATCTTTTTCGCGATATAATTTACATGATCACTCATTGCAAATTCTTATCTAGCATTACACCAAGAAATTTTGTTACAGTACACTCCTTTATGGCGATTTCATTAACATTAAGTTCATCAAGATATACATTTCTTTTATTAGTAAAAATCATGAAATTTGTTTTACTGGTATTTAGGAAGAGTTTATTGGTGATCAACCATTTCATTACACTGATGAATTCTGAATGAAATATATTCTTATCTGTATTAACATCTTTCCAAGAAAAAGAGACAGTTGTATCATCTGCAAACATTATGAAGTTCAGTATATCAGATGAACGTGGAAGGTCATTTATATATAATAAAAATAACAGTGGACCCAGAACTGAGCCCTGTGGCACACCATGTTTTTCAAGCGCTTTAGTTGAGCAAACCTTATTTACTGATACAAAATGATATCTATTGGACAAATAACTTTTAAACCAATCACTGATTGCTCCTCTAAAGCCGTAACAATATAATTATTAAGTAGAATATTATGGTCTATTACATCAAACGCCTTACTCAAATGGCTGGGTGGCATATATTCTCTGGGTGAGTGATCATTATTTATTAATTGTGAGCGAAGCTTATCCGCTATTGAAGTAAAATGTGCATTTAAAGAGTCTGCAATAGCAGTATCATCAGTAATTTCTTTATTATCAACATTTAATTTCTCTATTGAATTTTTCTTTATTTGTTTTCCAAGATTGTTTATGGTTGTCCAAGTGTTTTTCATGTCTCCTTTATGTTTGGAAAATTGATTATAATAGTTATATGTTGCAATTTTGATTATTTTAGTTAATTTGTTTCTGTATTGTGTATATTGTATTTTAGGAATTTTGCTCTGTAATTGCAATTTGAATAATTTATCTCTGTTCTTTATTGAAGTGATAATTCCTGGAGTGATCCATGGATTTGCGACACTTTTGGGCGAAACTGTTTTTCTCCTTAAAGGAAAGCAAATATTAAAAATATGGAATGAGGTGTCATAGAAGAACTGAAACATATGATCTGGGTCATTTAAAGGTTCGTCACAGTCAAGTTGAGTATTTTCTACAGCCCCAATAAATTTTCTTTTGTTAACCTCTGAGAATATTCTGTAATCAATAGTTGTTTTGTCCGCAACCTGAACAATGTTTTTGAATGTAGCGTAAGTCGGAAAATGATCACTGATGTTTGTGGTTATAATTCCAGAATTTACGAGGGCATTGCTATTTACAAATATATTATCAATCGTAGATTCTGTTATTCGATTGCCATAACTGCAGACTCGAGTGGGTTTGGTAATAGAATGACTAAGATAGAAAGAATTCATTAAGTTTAAAAATTTATGAGAGATGGCTTCAGATTGCAAATTGATGTTGAAGTCACCCGCAACTATGGCATTCGATTTATGAAAGTTGCATAACATGTTATCTAAGTGAATTAAAAAGTTATTGATATTAGTATTAGGTGGTCTATATATCGCATGGACAGAATATACATTACTTTTGTCTTTTATATTCACAATCAGGTTTTCATTGTCACTATTACATAGAGAAAATATTTCATTAGTCTTTTTTCTAGCATATCTGCTTAACTTTGCTTTTTAATCGGTGAATACGTCGATAAATATACGTCGTGTTTATATCATTTCAATATACGTCGTGTTTAAATAGAGTTTGATGAAAGACATCGGTGTGTGGTCATTTCAAATTGTCCACAACGCGTTGTGGTCATATCCGAATCGTCCGCAACACGTTGCGGTTGTTTGAGAATGGCCATGAAGCAAAAAAATATCTAACATCGGTGTGTGGTCACTTAGGCGCATCCACAACGCGTTGTAGCTGTTTTTTTCGCTCACTGAGGGATTTCGATGTTTGGGCGTTATATATATATATATATATATACACATATATACACACACACACACACATATAGGGTGTCCCATAAGTCCGGCATCATAGGAGAAATTCATATTTTTCTATTTCTACAAACCATAATTCATATTTTTCTCTTTCTACAGGCCATAATGTCTGTGAGCAAGGAAGAACGAATCCAGATAATTCTACTCATAGGAAATCGGAGTCAAAGAGAGGCCGCTGCTGAATTTAAGACTGCATCCAGACCGCGAGCCAATAACACAGAGTTGTGTTAGCAGACTTGTTGCAAAGTTTAAGGAAACAGGATCCATAGAAGATAAACCACGCAGTGGACCTTCAAAGAGGTCCACTGACGATGATACAGCGACTACTATCCTGGCTCATTTTAACAGAAGTCCCAATAAGTCTCTTCGGCGATTGTCTGCCGAGACAGGAGTGTCGAAAAGTAGTATCCATCGCATTCTTCAGGCTCACAAATGGCATCCATATAAACTTCAGATCCTACAGAAATTAAGCGAAGATGATCCCGACCGGCGGATGGAATTTTGTGAATGGGCTACGGAACAATATGCTCGGGATGCCAATTTCCCGTCCACCATTCTGTTCAGTGACGAGGCTGTTTTTTTGGAAATGGTGAGGTAAATCGACAGAACACCCGCTACTGGTCTCAAAACAACCCTCATTGGTATACCTCTTCAAAGGAACAAGGTGCATCTCAGGTGATGGTATGGTGTGGCATTTGGAAGGATCGCATCATAGGCCCCCTCTTTTTCGATGAACATGTCACTGGAAGCACCTACCTACGTATGCTCAAGGAAGAAGCATTTCCCAGTGTCTTGAACGAAGAAGGAAATTTCCCACCATGGTTCCAGCAAGACGGTGCTCCTGCACATTACAGCACCCAAGTAAGGGAATACCTGTACCAACAATTCCCTGGTTATTGGATAGGACGTCGAGGGCCTGTGGAATGGCCAGCTAGAAGCCCGGATCTCACGCCACTAGATTTTTATCTCTGGGGCCACTTGAAAGCGCTGGTATACGCAGAGAAAATTAGGAGTGTTGAACATTTGCGGCAGCGCATTATTGGGGCATGTAACACCATTACTCCTGATATCATTCACCGTGTGCTTGCTGACTGGGTATCACGTCTGAATTTGTGTATTGAAAACAATGGTGGGCATATTGAGCACGTTCTGTAAAGAAAATAAAAGCTTTTGTTTTGCCTTTTTTTATTATTTTTCCTATGATGCCAGACTTATGGGACACCCTGTATGTATATATATATATATATAATATATATATATATATATATATATATATATATATATATATGAGAGAGCGATAGTTTTCATTGTTAGGGCTCGTACTCCTGAAAGGGTATCGACTGGAGAAGGGACACCTGTCAAAAAGGCTATCAAAGGAAATCTCCGTTGATGCGGAGCTACACTATATAGGCCAATGATGCAATCTTCTTGTCTCTTGAAAGTATTATAGGTATTGATACAATTTAGAATGCTTACGCACGTTTTACAAAGAAAAGTAGACTACAGATGCGTGCTTTTTTTTTTATTTTTAAAGAAACTATACAGATGCGTAAATGTTGTAGATATTAATCAGCCTGTTAGATCATGAGGAGCTAAGAAGAGACTGAGACTGAGACTGAGGTAATTATAATTATCGATTTGAGAAATCGGCGAGTTTCAATTATAAGTGAAAAAAGTCAGTATGGAAAGTAAATTTCAAAGTGAGGGGAGTAGAACTGGATGGTATATTATCTCCCCTTCTGAAAATAAAAACCCTGATATGAATGTGGGTGTAAACTTGGACTAGTTAGAATGAATATAAAGATTTATATATGCAGACGATCTGGTAATTCTGGCTAAAACTAAACTTGAATTTATCTTAATAGATCGTAACCTTTAATTGAGAACAAACTTGTTGATTTTTTAAATAAAGATAAGTTCGTTATCCTTCACAAAAATTTGATGAAAAACATCATTGCAGAAATATAGACGAACGTGGTTTTCTGCGTCAAATATTTGTTTTTTGTTTATATAAAAATAATAGTGTAATTTATCAGATTTGAAACATTTCCTCGTCATTTCTACCCACAAACTTTGGACTAACCATACTTTATTCATACAAATAAGGATAGAGTTTTAGTGTCGAATGAAAATTACCTCAGAACTCGGAGATTGTATTTATTATTCAAAAATCAAATTTGAAATTGATTAAAACAAATCGGTGCGAACTTAAAATCGGAGTAATCCTCATAATGACCGCAGCACCTTATACTCGTATATATATGAACATTTATAGTTTTTCTCTAGATAAATTAGAAAATATATCGGGTGATTACAAATGATCTTCCCGATTTTAAACATTTATTATGAAAAAACTAACAAAGCTACAACGAAAAGCAAGGTGTACAAATAAAGAAGAACTCAAAAAGTTTTATTTACGAGCTATTGAAGTTCAGTATGAGCTCCTTTTGTGACTGCAGACATCAAAGCGGTATTCTGTTTTGCTCCATAAATTTTGTAGCATATCATACTGAAATTTTCTTACATCCTCACTTATCCTTTCCTTCAAATGTTCCAAAGTTGTTGCCATTGGTGGAACAAAAACTTCATTTTTGACATAGCCCCAGAGGAAGAAGTCGAGAGAGGTTAGCTCGGGCGAACGAGCCGGCAAAGGAATGGGGCCCCCACGCTCGATCCAACAATCAGGCAATTGCTCATTCAGGAATGTTGCAACCTCAAGAGGAGCCACAAAAAGCGCTCGTATTGAACTTCAATAGCTCGGAGATAAACTTTTTGAGTTCTTCTTTATTTGTATATCTTGCTTTCGCT
>JAJOZX010010652.1:90000-131313 GCA_023014485.1 Bathynomus jamesi | reverse complement strand
TTCGCACCAATTTGGTGCGATGGCATAGAAAAATTTGGATTTTACGCCCCAAAATTAGTCTACATCAGTCGTCAAAACCTCTGCACCCAGAAATTTATACGAACTCTGGGCCAGATCTTGTACTATCTATTTCTTCTATTAGGGGAGGGGGTGCTTTTACGAGCATTCTCCCTTGGCGCCTCCTCTCTGCATAAAAAAAATTACATGGACATCGTGTCAAGGCTGAAATGAAACACATCTACATACTCCGTTTATTTAATATAAATAAATAAATAAATATATATATATATATAATATGATGAAAATAACCACGAACGAAACAGGAAACAGAATAGTATTCAAGCCTTTTCGTCTAATGACATCCTTAAGAACACTGAAATAAATAACAAGTTCGAGACTATATATAGGTCACAAAAAATAATTATAATAAATAAAAATTGTAGGAGGAGCATACAAATTTATAGGGAAAAGCTTCCAGAGTTTTAGCACTTTGCCCCTCTCGTCTAATTCCGTTCTGAAAGAATTCAAAACAACAGGATCAAGCGAAAAAAAGGCCCTGGCCAATGTTGAAATTATTTCAAAATTGAATAATGGCAGACTCAAGAATATTTCTCTTAACAATGTTGCTTGAGTGAAAGAAAATTGAAGCATTATTCCAATGAATACAGTTGGATACAGTTCGTCCATTTGTCAGAGTTATCCCACTGTACTGAATAGAATAGTGCTTCAATTTTGTTTCACTCAAGCAACATTGTTAATAGAAATATTCTTGAGTCTGCCATTATTCAACTTAGAAATAATTTCAACATTGGCCGGGGCCTTTTTTCACTTGATCCTGTGGTTTTGAATTCGTTCAGAACGGACAGAGACAAGAGGGGCAAAGTGCTAAAACTCTGGTAGCTTCTCCTTATAAATTTGTATGCTCCTCCTATAATTTTATTAATTTAGTCTCGAACTTGTTATTTATTTCAGTGTTCCTGAGGATATCATTAGACGAAAGCACTTGAATATCATTGTGTTTCCTGTTTCCTTCGTGGTTATTTTCATCATAAATATTATTTGCGTGTTACTTTCGTGAAATAATTTATTTATATATACAGGGTGGCCAAAAAGGTACCTACCAATATTAACTTACAATTTCTCAGGAACGAATGAATGGAATTCGATGAAAACTTGCTGACACTCTATACTACTCACGCCATTTGTTTAACATCAGTTTGGA
This sequence comes from Bathynomus jamesi, assembly GCA_023014485.1. NCBI lineage: Eukaryota > Metazoa > Arthropoda > Malacostraca > Isopoda > Cirolanidae > Bathynomus > Bathynomus jamesi. The sequence goes on along the minus strand of JAJOZX010010652.1, from coordinate 130,091 downwards.
GAGAATGTCATTTGTTTGGACTATCGGAAGCACTATGGAAGCGGCAATGATTGGCCTGCCTATTCGCCTGATCTCAACCTGTGTGACTTCTTTAAAGATAGAGTTTACCAGAGCAACCCAAAGACTTTGGAGTAGCTGAAATCATCGATTGAACGTCAAATCGTCGACACTCCGACAGAGGCTCTTTAAAGCGTGGTATCGAATTTTGGGATGAGGTTACGAAAAATCGTCGAAGTGGAGGGACAGCACATCGAACACATTGTCATATAAATGGTTTGAGATGCTGATTTGAATGGCGTTTGAACTATCTTTGTACTCTCAATAGTTTTGGTGAAATCAAGGCTTAAATTTAGTTGGTACCTTTTGGGCCACCCTGTATATATATATATATATATTATATATACACATTTTAACTGCAAGCAACACACACTATAATTAATGTAAAGAACGACGCTTGTGTATAAGAGCGTACCGCACAAGATGAGGAGGGAGAACGAACAAATGAAAAATGAGGTACCACCCGGGAATCAAACCCGGGATCATCCGACTGCCGGTCAGATATGCTATCCACTACACCATAGACATCGATCAATCAGAAGTCGTAATTCTCCTACATTGGTTTCTGTTCGTATTCGGACTATAGTGGATTTAATTATCCCAGAAGAGTTCCTTGTTCCATGCACGGTGTGTGTGTATCATATATATATATAATATATATATATATATATATATATATGCATCAGACAAAATGAAAATAATTTAATATACCGGGTGTACATAAAGTCAGGACCTATTTTTGTGAAGCACTTGGAAATTATATGGAATTCAATCATAAAATGATAAAGTGGTAACATTTATTAAATAATTAAGAGTAGGATTCGATGTGACGCCCATCAGTATCCCTGCACAGCTCAAATCGTTCCGCAGCATTTCTAAACACATTCTGGAGCATTTGCGGGGTTATGTTATCTGCAGCAGTTCGTATACGTAAGTTTTCAAGACTCGTAATCTTCGTCTGATAGACGTGCGATTTGATAAAGCCCCATGCAAAGAAATCTAAAGGGGTTAAATCTGGTGATCTCGCTGGCCAAGGTCTGTTGCTTCCGCGTCCGATCCAGCGATTTGGAAAACGTCCATTTAGATAATCCTGAACAATTTTGGCATAGTGACAAGGAGCACCATCATGTTGATAGACGACGGGGATAGGATTGTTAGTACCGTCGTCTATCAACATGATGGTGCTCCTTGTCACTATGCCAAAATTGTTCAGGATTATCTAAATGGACGTTTTCCAAATCGCTGGATCGGACGCGGAAGCAACAGACCTTGGCCAGCGAGATCACCAGATTTAACCCCTTTAGATTTCTTTGCATGGGGCTTTATCAAATCGCACGTCTATCAGACGAAGATTACGAGTCTTGAAAACTTACGTACACGTATACGAACTGCTGCAGGTAACATAACCCCGCAAATGCTCCAGAATGTGTTTAGAAATGCTGCGGAACGATTTGAGCTGTGCAGGGATACTGATGGGCGTCACATCGAATCCTACTCTTAATTATTTAATAAATGTTACCACTTTATCATTTTATGATTGAATTCCATATAATTTCCAAGTGCTTCACAAAAATAGATCCTGACTTTATGTACACCCTGTATATATATATATATATATATATATATATATATATATATTATATATATGCATCAGTATAAAATGGAAATAATAAAACAATACAAGCTGTAAGTTCATTTTCTTCCATTCTTAATTAAAATAGTAAACTCGCACGTAATCGTAGTGACATTTACATCATTATTTTGTAGTACGCAATAAATACGGCTTAACATTAATTTACCACTTAAAGTATGCGGGGGGTCTATATTCTATATAAAGGCCTTTTAGAGGGTTTAAAACTATTTTCGTGCACACTTTAGAATTTGAAGTGAAACTCTCAACCTCTTTAAACATGGATAGAATACATTCAAAAGCACGTTCAAAACTGACGTCGTTTAAGAGAATATCATAACTAAATTCAAGTTTATCGACAACTCTCTCCAAGCGTGCACTTAATCATTTTTCACTAATCTTTTCAACTGTAAAATTTTCACAACTCATAACGATATTGAGGAAGTCTCCCAAATCGTCACGACAGCTATATCTTATATATGGAAATAATTCTTCTGAGTGGACTGGAGGCGAGTTTGGACTTGTAGCGTTCTATACCTTTGTTCCAGAGCTTATGATACTTTTCAGGGTCTGTAGCTTCTAAATATGTTTTCAGCTCCAGTCCATTCTCGCCTTTTCATCGCGACACTTGGTAAAGTCATCAAGCAAAACAGTGTATATGTGTTCGAGAACAGCATCGAAATAACGAATATCACCGATACGTCCATCTAAGAATGGCTTTAGTTTACAGAAAGCGCCAATTTCAAATAATCTGTCGAGAATGAAATGGTTTCGTGTGGGTATAAGAGTATTGGGTGCTACTGTAGTATGCGGTCTACCGTTAAGTTTCTACTGTAGTATGCGGTCTACCGTTAAGTTTCTACTGTAGTATGCGGTCCACCGTTAAGTTTCTACTGTAGTATGCGGTCTACCGTTAAGTTTCTACTGTAGTATGCGGTCTACCGTTCAAAATATTTAAAAGGAATTGAAAATGAATTGAAAGGAATTATAATTTAATTTACACAATTAAGGAATTATTAAAGAAGTTAAACATACTACTACCGCATACTTAACGGTAGACCGCATACTACAGTACGCCCTTGATGATTGGTTAGGTTAAGTCGTGATATTTTCGTTAGTTTTAACGAAAATATCACGACTTAACCTAACCAATCGTCAAGGGCGTATAATTAACCTAATAATAAAATAATAAGATAAGAAGCTATAATTAAAAGGTAGACCGCCGAATCGTAGGTAGACCGCATACTACAGTAGCACCGAGTATTGTTAACACTTTTTCTCCACATCAACCGTATATCGACACAGGGTTATCTAGTATCACGATTCACATGCAGTGTGCAAATAATAGAGTATGAGGGGGTATCGTTAATCTGCACTCTTCTTTTACCCGTCCCTGCAAGTATTTCATAATTCTCCACCGACCACTTCTTAACCAACATGAATATTTTATCCATCTCCTCAATACTCAAATAAATAACATTACGTTTACCAGTGTTTGCTTGTTTACATTTTGTTTCAAGCATGTAATTAATAGCACCACTGTTACGATTAAATACACGCACTTATTTCAAGAGAGATATTGTATACTGCATCGAGGATACTGCTTAACGGTAGCTCCATCTTCTCTTAGTTTTCTATCGAGTCTATGAGGAAGACACGTTCAGTCTGATCAATTTCTGAGACGGTTGTGACTTGTGAGGCGGACGGCCCGCGGATTGATTCAGTTAGCGAGTCATGCGGGGTAGAACATATATTCCGCCTGTTGCTATGCAGTGTACGGAGTTGATCCAACATGAAAACTTCGACACACCTAGGCTGTATAAATGAGTGTTTAAAGCTGGATCCCATTATACCGGGTAAATGCTAAGAGAAATTTTCCATCTGCGATACAGGAAGCAAAACAGGCTTCAAAGTCTTATCATACCCATTGCCAGTAATCTGTACCAATGATTTTTTAGCCTTTTCAGAAATATTTGGATTCACCTATTTCTTTCACGAGGATCAGTTATGTGCACATAAAACAATAAACTTATTGACACTGAGGGGCCCTATTCGAGAGAAATGCGTGCATATATTGTTCCACTTTGGGGTGGGGGATTAACAATATTCATCAGTAAATTCTATTAAAAATTCACATAGACTTTTAGCTATAATTTCACTAGGGACCCATCGCGGTATACATGGATGTAGTGATAATCTGCTCACAGAGTTTCACAAGATTTAGACTAGAGTGAAATGTCTCAAAAGACGGCTGACAGAAGTTCTTTGAGTGTTCATCACATCACTTGACTTTGCTGAGTACCATTTCAGGAATGTAGAGCATGCAATAACAGCGGCAGCCATCGTTGTTTAATCGTTAACGTGAGAAATCTTGAACTGGTAAAAGATCGCTTGGACACCAACGGATACTGCGATCAACTGAGCACGGCGGGAAGGATGTGTGCCCTTCCAAAGGGGTAAGTAGACGGTGTAACGTGATGCTTTTTAATTAGTGCCACACCATACACCGGGATGATCTTAGATTTCTTGTACACACACACACACACACACACACACCATTCAAAGTAAAAATGAAACGTATAATTGTAATATAAATTTATTTAATCGACACATAAATAAATAAGCTGTAAAATGTTACTAACAGGTAAATAAGCTCTAAAACAAACTATATACTGTGTGTATATATATATATATATATATATATATATATATATATATATATATATAACGCCTGTTCGCGCCCACGTACGCAAAGGGTACAGTGTCGTAGGTGCCAGGCATCTGGTACCGTTTCCTGTAGGTGTTACGACACATCTTCGTACCCCTAACTTCCTTCACACCACCCAACTTCTGCGTACGGAAGTTAAATCCCTACAACCAAGTGCGGTTGTTGGTCACCCTCATTTACGCTATCTTCTAAACTCAATAAATCTTTGAGTGAGTTAAAGTTAACGATCTGAATGGCTGCACGGTTCAAAGTGATGCCTTTAGCCTTCACGATGTACAGTATTTGAACTCATCCCCCAACTCTCACACGTATCCCGTAAGTTTTTGGTCCAGTGGAAACAAAAGAATTGGCGTAGGCGCTGTGTCTATACTCATCCTTGATCTCGTCAGTTAACTCTCCGAAGAATCCACCAATACAGTAGGAGGCATATATTCGCCTTCTTTCTCCGTGAATATCACGTCATCTGTATATGCGTACAGAACCCTCGACCCAAGAGATTGCATCAGACTCCAAAGCTTGATAGTGCGTAAGCTGTTGTGAAGCTTCCTACAGATATGTTTGTGACACGTGACATATCGGTAGACATCTGTTTTGTTGTACCTTATTATGTAAGTGTTACCCACATTCGTGACACTTCATTATAACTTTGAGCTAGATGGGCATTTCTGTTGTCTGTATTCTGTTCAAGTTTGGCCCAGAGACTTTTATTACAACTTTGTACTAAAACGCTTGCCAAGGTTTTGCACAATGGGGCTCCGTTCAAGCTGTATACCGTCACAATCATGGTAACGCTGGATCTATGCTGTTTTTTCATCTTCAGTCTCTAAGCCGCGCAGATATCGTGACGCCTCAACCTTATCTTTCAAAGTGTTAATGTAGAGGGTGAAGGGGCTGAGGAGCTTCTGGAACCTACACACTTCATAAATCTTCTGTATTCTTTAGCCTTGACGAAAGGCTAGGGACAGCTCAGGACTTGTATAAACGCCTCTGATCTTCCTCTGATTGAGTGTATGGTTATAGTCTTCATTGTTCTCCTCTGCACATTTCAAACACAGAGGGAACATGAGCTTATGGTGCATGTCAACAGGTAACAGGCATCCATAATTCGTGATCTTTAACGCCTTTCATCTTGATAGATCCGACCCTAACGTACGACTGAGCGAAGGACATTAGCTCCAACCATTTTATGCGAGTCAGCCAATCATAACAGGCGACTGAGCAAGAGAAATATTTGTTACTTCGCTCAACTCCGCTGAAAAATGCGCAAAGTTTTTTTTATTTATAGATAGATTATATAAATTCTCTCTAATCTCTATCTCACTATCTTTCCCTGTTTCTATATGTATATACGTGTGTGTGTGTGTGTTTGTGTGTGTGTGTGTGTGTGTGTGTGTGTGAACCCATGTAGACAAATCCCTACCCATGACTGCCTCTACTCTCTCTTATTATAAAAGTAATATATATACACAGAGTGTATATATATATATATATATATATATATATATATATATATATGTGTGTAGAGACAAACGAAATTCCTCTTCTCGCCTGTTTGTTTCATGGCTGGAAGTTGTAAACAAGGCAATAAAACCTCACGTGGGCACGAACCGTTAAAAAAACTGTGTCCAAGGTGATGGCGGCATACAGTGAACAGGGAAAGACAACATCTGCAAAGAACAACAGTGGTCGCAAGCCTAAGCTCACCAACAGGGGGGAAGAGAGACGTTGAAAGGATTGTTACGAAAAAATACAACACAACTGCTACCAGAATAACCACAGAATTCATTTTACATCTAAACGATCCAGTCTCAATAAGAACAGTTCGTCGTGAGCTTCACAAACCCGGGATCCATGGTAGAGTTGCTATCGCCGAACCACTGGTTACAGATGTGAATGCTACGAAGCGCAGAACCTGGCGCACTGAGAACAAAAACTGGACCTTAGAGTAATGGGAGAGCGTAATATGGTCAGATGAATCGTCCTTTACCCTTTTTCCAATATCAGGTTGAGTTTATGTTTGGAGAATGCCAAAAGAAGCTTTCAACCCTGACTGCCTCTTACCAACCGTCAAGCATGGAGGAGGGTCAGTAATGGTTTGGGCAGCGATATCGTGGCATTCACTGGGTCCTATCATTGCACTGCATGGTAGAATTACTACAAATGAATATGAGGACATTTTAAGTGACCAGGTGCTTCCCACGGTGCAAACATTGTTTCCCACAGATGTTACCATATACACACAGCTAAGCAGGTACATTCTTGGTTTGAAGAGCATGAGGATGAAGTCAAACGCCTTCCATGGCCTCCCTAATCGAGAGATTTAAATATTATTGAATCCTTATGGTCAGTTCTCGAAAGTAAAGTGCGGAGCAAATTTCCACCACCTTCATCTCTTAAGGAGCTTGAGCCTTCCTTCTTGAGGAATAGTTAAACATTCCACTAGAAACCATTCAACACTTATATGAATCAATTCCACGAAGAATTGAAGCTGTTCTGCAAGCAAAGGGTGGTCCAACCACTCATTAGTAACTAGCGGAGCGACCCGGCGTTACCGGGCGGATTTTGAGCGCTATATATATGTGTATATATACACAGGGTGTCCCAAAAGGTATGGCCTAAAAATAAACTTTTACAATTTTGTTATTATAAATGATAGAGTTAAAGAACAATGATAAAAACAGGCATGAATGCTTTAAGTTTTATTTAATATAGTTAGTAAACCTCCACATGATATCCACCGTTCAAAACAACTAGTCTAGTTCTACGTTCAAATTCTAAATTTCAGAGAGGGAAATTACTCACTGATTTCAAAATTCATCATTTAAACAGTTTACGGCACTTAACTTCCGGCATCAACTACAGTACGAGGCTATTTGATGTGTTAGGCTAAGGAGCTAGGCTAAGTTAAGCTAAGCACCTTGTTGTTAAGCACCTTTTTATGACATACGGTATACACATCATCTACACCAGATTTCATACGTTCAGCTTTTTAGAATTTGAACGTAGAATCTCGGGACCTAGCACCCACAAAATCAACCATCACCTTGCTAACAAGCAACAAAAAAGAACACCAGATAACTCCACAGATTACACTAAACAACACCAACATTCCACACACTCACAGGACCAAAATACTTGGGGTCACATACAACACATCATTATCTTTTGCAAACCACATTCAGGACATTAAAAAAAAATGTACATCAAGACTTAACACGCTTAGGGTACTAACAGGCACAAACTTTGGATACCAACAGGAAACAACATCACTCATATACAAACAATATATTCGTTCAGTTATGGACTAAGCTAGCCCATGCTGGGCACCCATTATCTCAAACACACACATAAACACCTTACAGACAATACAAAACAACGCACTTCGTATCATTACAGGATCCACTCAAACAACACCAATAGAACACCTACACACAGAACAAAAATACTGAAAGTTTGGGAATATTTAGACATGAGGGGAACACAATTCGTGGCAGCAGCGACAACTAACCCACAACACCCTTGCCATTACATGTACAATCATGCACCAACACCTCGTACCATTAAGGTAACACCAGAGAGACATTATAACCAAAACTCCATTCCATACCACGCCCCACAGACATCACACAGTACAGAAAACAAATACACACACACCTAACCCACAAAGCACTGACACGATTCGGTCCGAATGCGGTCCCAGGTGCGAAGCCGCCACTTATTAACAGGTCAGAGATCAGCCTGAGCAGATCGGATCGAGTTAACTTAGCACGATTCCGATGTGGACATCACCCCAACTTACAGACATATAAACACAGACTAGACAACTCCACAGACGACACCTGCCACCTGTGCCAGGACGCACCAGAAACAATTGAACACATTATGACAGACTGTACCACTCTAGCACAACATATAACACAACACAACATCACTAGTGCGCTGAACCTCTGCTCCACTCCGGAGAGGGCGATCGGTTTCCTGCGTGCCACCAGCTTTGCTCGATCAGGGTGGGCTGATCGGCTAAACAACAACAACAACCTCGGGACTTATCAATACGTGTGTGAAATTTCATGTTTGTAACTGCTTCCATTTTGGACCTAAAGCTAACGAAAATATCACGACTTAACCTAACCAATCATCAAGGGCGTACAGTTAACCTAACCGGGCATTCAACACCCAGGTGCACAACCTATATATATATATATATATATATATAATACATATTATATATATATATATATATATATATATACATATATATATATATATATAATATATATATATATATTATATATATATATATATATATAATATATATAATATATATATAGCGTTCAACATCCACCCGGCAACTCCGGGTCGCTCCGCTAGTATAAAATACAGTTATCGTAATTAAAAACATATCATTATTACGGGCGGAAATGTGAAGCTCAAGATTTTCATGCTAGTATAAAATACAATTATCGTAATTAAAAACATATCATTATTACGGGCGGCAATGTGAAACTTAAGATTTTCACGGCTGCGTTCTTTTCTGTAGTTTTATCGCGGTGCTTGGGCCTTCGGACCCAGTAATTTTAATTATATGTGAAGCTCAAGATTTTCATGACTGTTCTTTCTATAGTTTTATTGACAAAATAATTAGTCAAGCTCAAAATTTCACGGTTGCGTTCTTTTGTGTAGTTTAATCGCAGTGCTGGGGCCTTCGGGCCCAGAAATTTAAATTATTTAATTTATTAACACACACCTGCACAACCTGGGGGCCTAATCAATATGTGTGTGAAGTTTCATGTTTGTAACTGCTTCCATTTTGGAGTTATGGCTGTGAGCAGTCCAGCATGTTCACAAACACACACTTCCTCTATTTTCACCACAGGCATTTTACACACAATACACTCTTTTAAAAATTTATAAGAAAACAAAATAAATAAATAAAAGACATTTTGGGCCTCAGAGACTTGATTTTGGCTGCCTCCTTCTTATATAGTTGTTGTTGTTGTTGTTTTTGTTGGTTAGCCGATCAGCCCCACCCTGATCGAGCAAGCCGGCGGCACGCAGGTAACCGATCGCCCTCTCCGGAGTGTCATAATGTGTTCAATTGTTTGTGGGGTGTCCTGGCACAGGTGGCAGGTGTCGTCTGTGGAGTTGTCTAGTCTGTGTTTATAGTCTGTAAGTTGGGGTGATGTCCACATCGGAATCGTGCTAAGTTAACTCGATCCGATCTGCTCAGGCTGGTCTCTGACCTGTCAGTGGGTGGCGGCTTCGCACCTGGGACCGCATTCGGACTGAGTCGTGTCAGTGCTTTGTCGGTTAGGTGTATGTGTGTATGTGTTTTCTGTACTGTGTGATGTCTGTGGGGCGTAGTATGTAATGGCGTATTTGGTTATAATGTCTCTCTGGTGTTACCTTAATGGTACGAGGTGTTGGTGCATGATTGTACATGTAATGGCAAGGGTGTTGTGGGTTAGTTGTCGCTGCTGCCATGAATTGTGTTCCCCTCATGTTTAAATATTCCCAAACTTTCAGTATTTTTGTTTCTGTGTGTAGGTGTTCTATTGGTGTTGTTTGAGTGGATCCTGTAATGATACGAAGTGCGTTGCTTTGTATTGTCTGTAAGGTGTTTATGTGTGTGTTTGAGATAATGGGTGCCCAGCATGGGCTAGCATAGTCCATAACTGAACGAATATATTGTTTGTATATGAGTGATGTTGTTTCCTGCTGGTGTCCGAAGTTTGTGCCTGTTAGTACCCTAAGCGTGTTAAGTCTTGATGTACATTTGTTTTTAATGTCCTGAATGTGGTTTCCAAAAAATAATGATGTGTTGCATGTGACCCCAAGTATTTTGGTCCTGTGAGTGTATGGAATGTTGGTGTTGTTTAGTGTAATCTGTGGAGTTATCTGGTGTTCTTTTGTGTTGCTTTTTAGCAAGGTGATCGTTGATTTTGTTGGCGCTACTTTGAGTCTATTGTGTGTGAGCCAGTCTTGTATACTGTTTATGTATGTTTGTAGGTTATTTGTAGCGGTGTCGATGTTGTTGTTGTGGGTGGATGTTAAAGTGATGTCATCTGCATATGATGATAAGGGAAGCTTGTTATCTATGGGTGTTGGAATGTCATGCATGTATAAGTTGAACAGTGTTGGTGAGAGAACAGAGCCTTGAGGGACCCCGTTCGGAAATGTTTGGATGACTTGCCATTAAATGTGACATGTGAGTATCTTCCTGAAAGATAGTTGCTCAGCCACCTTTTAGTGTTATTGTGCATGTTTGTGTTGAGTATTTTGTTCATGAGAAGGAAGCGTGGGATAGCATTAAATGCTTTACTAATGTCTATTGTTGCTAATAGTGTACGTTGAGCTGGTCGTCTGGAGTTGATGCCATCCATGATGTGCTGCGTGAGGTTGTGAGTAATGTCGTGGTTGAGTGGTGAGGTCTGAATCCATGTTGAGTAGACGATAGTGGTATGTGTGGGTTGTTGATTTGTAAGATTAGTCTTTCTGTTACTTTTGAAGGTGTGCATATTAAAGTAATGGATATATAGGAAGCTGGTTCTCTTGGATTTTTGTTTGGTTTGAGTAGTGTAATAATTTTACCTGGTTTCCATATATCAGGAATAATACAGTGTTGGTATGAATATGTGCTGATGTTTGTGAGAGCTAGTATTCCCTGTGGGCCCAAGTGTTTAAGGTGTTAGAGTATGTTAGATATGTTGTTTGGTCTAGTAGCCTTCGAATTCTTAATGTTTTGATGATCTTTGTGGTCTGGTCTGTATTGAAGGGTGTAATGATCGTGTCGAGTCTGTAGGTTTCCTTGTGTCTGGCTGTTTTTCTATCTGCGTATTTCTGGTTGTTGTCTCTGCTTGTTGTGTATATGTTGAGATATATTTTGGCTGCGACAGATAGCCGCCTGTGAGGTGTGAATGCCGCTGTTAGAGTGGGTAATGCTGTTTATAGTCTTTTATAGCCTGGATGTAATTGCGGAGTGATTTAGTGTTATTTTGAATTCCCTAAATGTTTCTGTTTATTTTTATTTAAGTTTGTTGTTTATTACTGTGTTGAGCTGTTGTATCTGCTGTTTTATAGCTTCTGTGTGTGGTGTTTGTGTGCTATGTTTGAGGTTGTTACGTTGCCTTATGAGGTGGGCTATTTCTCTAGTGTATTTTGGGTTGTATTTCCTAATGTTGCCCTTGGGTATGTATTTGTTTGCATTATTGGTGATCTGATGAAATGTCTTGAGTGTTGTATTGATGTTTATGATGGGTGTGCTGTTTAATGTGGTGAATTGTTCCTCAGTCTGTATTTTGAACTGTTCCCAATCAGCTTTCTTGTAATTTCTGTAAGTGTGCCTAAGGCTGTTGGGGCAGAGTGTAGAACGTGTGGTAATGATGATGGGCAGGTGGTCTGATGACAGTTGTTTTTCTGTTCTCCTGTGTGTATGTGTTGCTAGTGAGGGGGAACAGAACGTTATGTCTGGGGAGGAGTTTGAGTATCCTGCTTGATGTGGTATGTGTGGGATGTAAATGTTGATGAGTGTGGTGTTGTGTTTTGCGCGTGTTTTAATGTTAACTGCCTGTATTTCTATCGTGTTATCTACTTGGATTGTGTTTGTAATGTTTTGGTTGGCATCAGTGTAGCTAATGCTTTTACGTATGTAAGTGATGAGTCCACCCCCGTTACCCCCAGTACGATCTTGACGGATCGCCCTGAAGTCAGGGGTGGTGGGTGTTTTGTGTGTGCGTTTTAGTTTTGTTTCTTGTATAAGTGCTATGTGAATGTTTTGTTTGTGTACTAATTCCCTAAGCTGCATGATTTTGTTTATGAGGCCATCTACGTTGCAGTGTAATATGTTAATATTATGCTTCTGTGTGTGTCTCATGGTCCTATTGTGTCTATGTCTTTGTGTATGGTGACATGTGTAAGTTGTAGTGGGCCTGGATTAGTGTTAATGTCGCCGGAGAGTAAGAGTTGTCCGGGGAGCACGCAATTGCTCCCCATAAATGAAAAACATAGCACGCTGGTATAGTTCCGGCCCCGGGAGCCGATCGGCACTCTGAGCGTGCCCGCAATAGGCCGTCGATTGCCAGTCTGGCCAACCGTAGACAGCCCGCTGCAGCGCGTTGATGTTTCGGTTTGACGTCGCCTCTTATTCGCGTTGATGTGTCCCGCGTTGGAGGATACAGCCACTGTTCGAAGCTTCCTCATCAGCTGCTAACTGTCGACATACGTTGAGGTTTTTGTTATAAAACTGCAACCACGTTCGAGGTTTGTGTGGGTTCTGAATATTTGATAACTACCAAAGTTAAGTGTATAAGGTGTGCCGCATATCCCGCAACACGGAAAACGTGGTTTATCTATCGTGAAGTCCATATCAAATTTGGTACTGCTTAGAGGCCTGCATTATGTGCCCCATAATGTATTCCACATCTACACCAGCCAGACGTCTGTTGGCTATTACTACCCAAAAATCGTCTCTCTCTCTATCATCTGACCCGAACCCGATGGACAGCGGGGTCCTGGATTCATGTCCCTCGCTGCTCTGAAGAGCAAGCTCCACAATACGCATAACTACGCGCCGCAGGCCGTGTTCAACACCGCTACTATAAATGGATCGCGGGTCGACCCTGACTACGTACTGGTTTCTAGTCAGGGCTGGAGTGGGGGTGGCGCTGCCCACCAGCTCGAATGATATGTTACTGTCTACAAATTGAGGTGTTGTTGACGAGGTGAAGGGCACAGTGGGGTGGTGGTATTGAATAGGAATAATTGGGTACAGTTTTATTTGTAGAAGGAGCTACTGTAGGGTTGTACCGTAAGGCGTAGAGGACTGGGATTCTATTACATTTTCAGAACTAACTGTGGGTCTAATGGCCGACGCACTCGTGGAGAGTTTTACACGATTTTCTCCTGACGTGGAAGACGTTTCAGTAAAGTGTATGTTGTCATGCATCCGCTTTCTTTTCGAATTGTCGAGTGGGGGTGCTACAGTTATCGTTGCTGAGGGGTCCGAAACGGTAGCGAGGGTAATGGTGCACTCTGTACCTTCAACAACAACTACACTATCGTCAGTATCATCAACTTCATCTGCAATATCTCCGATGGGGACATGTTGCTGGTACAGTACCTCATTCTCGTCATCATTCACGGTTCTGAGGAAGAAGAAAAACAAGACTGTAGAATATAAGAAGCATCACTTAAAATTTTATTACATTATTTAAATGTTCCACTTAAGAGTGTGACGTGTTAGAAATGGAAACTGTAGAAAAATTCAGGTTCTCGATCCCTTCTACATATATTATATCCGGCCCTACAGGCTGTAACAAAAACCATGTTTATGCTTAAAATCATTAAAGTTAAGGACGAACTGTTCTAAAATTTTGTGCATAAAGTTATATGGTGCTATTCGACATACCAAGCCGTATACAACGAGTACCAAGATGATATTTTGTACCTCAAAGGTGTTTATGATGTTAGTTCGATAAAGGGCAATGCGCGCACGGTTATTGTAATTGACGATCTCATGTTAGAAATGGATAACATGTTTGCCGAGACATTTACAGTGTTTTCCCACCATCTTAACATAATCGTATTCTTCCTCAATCAGAATCTATTTTTAAAAAATAGATGCATGCGCGATGTATCACTAAATACATAATATCTAGTCTTATTCGCAAAACCTAGAGATGTGGCACAAATTGGGGTATTAGCCAATCAAATGTTCCCGAATCAGCGTAATGAGTTTTTGGAAGTTTATAAAGAAACTACAAGCCTACGTTATGGATATTTGGCTTGTGACCTTCACCCGCGAAACACGTTTAGGGTGCTTCTAAAAACGAATATATTCTCAAACGAGGCTGAAACGGTGTATATCCCAGAATAACAAAGAGGTTAAAGAAATACCGTGTAATAAAAATCTCTCATCAGCTGCCACGAACTCTCCAGCACCTGTTTGTTAAAAATATCAACTCCGACTTTTAAAAATGCACCTGCGAAATCTGTCTTGACGTTATAAAATGCAATGTACCAATGAAGCCCTCTCAGAAGTCTCGCTTACGTCGTTACAAGAACATAATACACGCACTCGCTCGTAAAAGTCAAACTGTGGGGAAGAAAAAGCGAAATATTGTACAAAGAGATGTTCATTCCTACCATCTTATAGAATATAGTCGAAGGTTTAGAAGTAGGCGAGAGTTTAGGATGTAGCGATCATCAAATCCTTAGGTTTAAGTTATTGATAGAAAACACCCAGGATAGTAACGTAATAGAAGTCCCTGATTTTCGTAGGGCTAATTTTGATAGTTTCGCGGATAGGATGAGAGTAGTGGACTGGGATAACTTATTTATGGGTAATGACACAAATCTGCGTTGGGTGGCGTTTAAAGAAAGTTTTAGGAATATTGAAAGGGAGTTTATTCCTCGTAGGCTCAAGCGCGCTAGAAATCGCGGTAGGCCGAAGTGGTGGACTAGGGAAATAGGAGAGTTTATAAACGAGCGTAATAGAGCGTATAGACTTAGTAAGCGCAATGGAGAGGTAGCTAACTTTAATAGATATATCGAGCTTAGACGTCAGGTTAAAAGATCAGTTAGGAATGCCAAGCGTAATTTAGAGATACTTATAGCTGCGGATAGTAAACATAATCCAAAAAGTTTTTTGAATACGTTAATAATCGTAAGCCGGTAAAAAATAACATAGGCCCTCTAGTGGATGTTAATGGCGCTTTGGCTTCTGACGCTCATGCGATGGCGGGTATTTTCAATAACTTTTTTGCGACAGTTTTTACCGTAGAATACGTAAATAATGTCCCCGACGTGGATGATATCGTTCCATTTAGTTGCGAGACTATTTTAGATGAAATAACTGTTTACGAGGCTGAGATTGCGCATTATATCGATAGGCTAAAAGTTAGCAAGGCTCCAGGCCCTGACGCTTTTTATCCCAGACATTTGAAAGATTTGAAAGAAGTTATCGTAGGCCCCTTAACGAAGATCTTTAATCAGTCACTCGAAACGGGGATTATTCCTGAAGACTTTAAATTAGCTAACGTCACGCCTATTTTTAAAAAAGGCGACCGCGCGGTAGCTAGCAATTATAGGCCCATTAGCTTAACGTCAATTGTCGGTAAACTTTTGGAATCCGTAGTTAGGGATCGTATTATCGATCACTTAGAAAGTAGAGATTTGATTAATAGTAGTCAGCACGGGTTTCGACGCCATAGGTCTTGTTTAACTAATTTGTTAGAATTTTATAACGAAGTAGTGCGCGAATACGATAGGCATAGGGCAGCTGACGTTATTTATTTAGATTTTAAAAAGGCGTTCGATACAGTTCCGCATAGGAGACTAATTGCGAAGGTTAAAGCGCACGGTATACGCGGTCAGGTAGCTAACTGGTTAGAAGAATGGCTTCGTGCTAGGAGACAGAGGGTCGTAGTTAATGGTAGTGAATCGGGGTGGTTAGATGTAGGTAGCGGTGTCCCACAGGGTTCAGTGTTAGGCCCATTGCTATTCGTAATTTACATTAACGACATAGATGTAGGATTGACTAGTAACGTTTCAAAATTCGCGGACGATACTAAAATAGGCGGTAAGGTTGTTAACGAGGACGATAGAAATAGGATTCAAGACGATGTAGATAGGATTATGGAGTGGACAGATAAGTGGCAGATGCAATTTAACGTAGACAAATGTAAAGTTTTGCATATAGGTTCTCGCAACAATAATTACGCGTACACGATGGATGATAGGGAGTTAGCGAGCGTTGACGAGGAAGTAGATTTAGGCGTACGCGTATCTAAGGATTTAAAGGTTAGGAACCAGTACCTGGAGTCTTGCGCAAAAGCGAATAGGATGTTAGGCTTCATAGCGCGTAATTTCGAATTTAAATCGAAGGATATTATATTGCCCCTTTACAAATCCCTAGTCAGGCCTCATTTAGAATATGCCGTTCAGTTTTGGTGCCCGTACTTGCGTAGGATATTGATAGGTTAGAAAGGGTTCAGCGTCGTGCCACGAAACTTATTCCGTCATTGCGCAACAAGCCTTATGAAGATAGGATTAAAGTGTTAGACTTGTATTCACTCGAAACTAGGAGATTAAGGGGGGAGCTTATTGAAGTTTTCAAAATCGTTAATAACATCGATAACGTAAATTTTGACAAATTGTTCACTTTTGATAATAGTAATACTCGCAATAACGGATTTAAGTTGCGGGCAGGCGTTTTATTACTAATATCGCTAAAAACTTCTTTACGTTTAAAGTAATTGATAAATGGAATAATCTTCCCGCGTCAGTCGTTCATTCTACCAGCGTTAATATGTTTAAGAACCGTCTTGACAGACATTTTAAAGGTATTAGCGTTGTTTAATTTAAAAAACAACAAAGTTAGCAACGGAAGCTCTGGTGGTGGTGCTCGAGGATGAGTCTGTTGACGATGAATGCCAGCTTGTGACATGCCAGCGTGTGATGCCAGCAATAAAATTATTAAAAAAAAAAAAAAAAAATTAGACTAACACGAATGTAGATGTAGCTCATAGCGTAAACTAACCCACTTTTTGTTTAACTTTACCTACTTTTTTTTTTTTTTTTTTTTTTTTTCCCCTTACTTTGCATGTCTCTAACTCTTTTCTTGCATGTTTGTAGTTTGCATGGTATGACAGTGAGTTAAGACTGTATTTGCATGGTTTGTAAGCGTTCTTATTTTACTTCTTTTCATCTTTCACCCCTCTCCTATTCTCTCCGACTATTTTTCTGACTTGTCGGCAGTGGCCGGCGGATGATGATGGTGAGACACTTTTCCTCTTTTTCTGAATGAATGTTAACCCATGAGTGATAGGTGTTGCTCTTACTTAACCCCTTATTCTCTTCTCTTCTCTTAACCCGCTACTCTTTCCTTTCTCTCGGGCTAACCTTAGAGTGGATCTTAGGGTCTTTGTTAGCCTTAGCTTCTGTAGATCTGTAGATCTTATTTTCAGTTTTGGGCCCTTTATTGTCTAGTTTAATATAATGAAGAAAGTAGTCGTAATTCCACACGAGGTGTACGCTTCACTACAAAACACAAAGAGTCGAGATACGATTCTAGAACCCCGTAAAAACAAGCTTAAAAGAATGGAAAGCGAATTGGTGGACCTATTAAACAATGAAAAGTCTCCTGATGAGGAAAGAATCTTATACCAAGAATCTCTGCAGAAATTTCTTCATGAGTACGAAAATTATAAGAAACCGGTGGAGTTCCCCGTAGTTGTCAAACATGGGGGCGACATGATCATGGCGATCCTAGAGACGAACAAGTAAAGAACAAAGGTGCGAGTCCGCAACATCTCGAACATATCGTAAAAAATAGTCTCCCTCATACATTGAGGAATAAAGGACTAAGTCTTTATAATCTATTGAGTGAGGATCCCATTATTCTATAGTCCGATACAGGAGAGGTTGTTGTTGTGGATAGGCCCCCACAAACAGGATGGGAGCATATTAATTAAAGCTGACTACAGCAGATAAACATCCCAAAAACACTGATAGGTAACCAGAACAGGTTAAAAGACTTGGGGCAAGTAACGCATGTACCACAGCTGAACACGCCTTCGACTACGGTGGTGGTGTCTCTGAAGAGGAAGAAGAACAGACCAACCAGCAACACCCATTCCTACCCGCGCGCCTCTAAAATACGCAAATAAGAAAAAGTTATTATGACATTTCTAATCCAGACTCTTACGGGGATGTTTATAGACTGTACAGAGGTGTTTATAATGAGGGAATAGAGAAAAAAGATGTTGAGAGATTTTTGCGTGAGCAGGACGCTTATTCACTTCATAAACCGGTGAGAAGAAGGTTTAAAACTGCCAAGACAGTAGCCGCATCGATTGATTCTATTTGGCAGGCTGATTTAACAGACATGCAAAGGTATTCGGTTTATAATGGCGGCTATAGATACATTCTATTCATAATAGATGTATTCCCTAGATATTTGTGGCTAATAATACTGGAAAATAAATCGCTTGAAACAGTCGCTAAAGCTACAAAATCGCTGATGTTGAAGGAAAACAGGACATGGGGAAAGAATTTATAGGCCGAGCGTTTCAGAACATGTTAAGAGAGTTTAATATCAGTTATTACACTTGTAATTCTGTGGATAAGGCATCTTTACCCGAAAGAATTCAACGTACCATGAAGTAACGCGTGCATCGCTATTTTTCACATAAAAACTCCAGATATATAGGCATTCTGTAGTCGCTGGCTTCATCCTACAACCGTCCACACCACCGAACGATTGGTACATCACCTAACGAGATTTCTAAAAGAGGTATGCATACAGAGGCCTAGGCCTGTTCAAAAATCAACGTTTTCTTATTTTCATAGGTTTCTGTACATTTTCCCATGCTTTTTGACCTGAAAAAGCCGAAAATCACAACTATTTTGACCTAGGATGTTGGGAAGCATTGCCGCATGGAGCTTTAAATTTTCTGCCTTGAAATCGGCCAAAGCGCCAATTCCGGGGTCCCTTGAATTATGTTTTGCACTTTAACTTTTGATCTAAACAAGATAGAGCAACAAATTAGGTATCAAATGAAAGAGCATAAAATTAATAAATAATAATAATAATAATAATAATAATAAATAAATAATAATTAATAATAATAATAATAATAATAATAATTATCTATCATTTTTCAGGAAACAACAGAAACTCAATCAGAATCTAGAAAACCATCTACAAGTTACATCACAATGGCATTAAGCAAGGAGCTGAGGGAGCTCCGTGGGCGCACAGTTGATATCTCAGAACCTCCACGTACTGTCCACAGGCAGGTGTCAACTGGGCCATCTACCAGATCTCTCACTGAAACTTTCCTGGTTGGATACCCTTCAGCTTTTATCAGTGGTTCCCAGCTTCCCACCAACAGACAGGCGTTCCAGTATTTCCTTAATCTTCAGAATTTACCGGAAAATGCAGGGAGTCCCATGGTTCAAGACCTTGCATATGAAACAGTTGAATCTATCATCCCATTCTGGCAGATGGCTAGGATCAAGACAATGACCAAGTACAACGCAATGAAGCTCTTCATGAAACTACATGAGAAACATCGTGCTCTGGTGAAAAGCAAAGGAAAAGCAAGTAACCCTGGAGGAAAAAGAGGAGCATTTGTGCTGGAATTAGACAGCCTGTTCGATATAGGAGCTCCAGATGCAATCTAGGAAATACAGAACAACAGACTGTTATCCAGAGAGAAGAAAGATGAGGATATCAGGTTCTACGAAGACCAAAAGACTGAGAGGAAAGGTCATATGTCTGGTCATGACAAGATTTTTGAGACAAGATCCCTGCAGCAAGCAGCGAGGAATGAAAGACTGCAGCATAGACAAGAACGAGGTAAAACTAATTACTTTGAACGTTACAAAAAGTTTTAAGTTTTACTCCATTGCGATATTTAGCATGTACTTAACAATTACTGTCTTAACATGTTGTACTATTTTACAGCTGCAGCAGAACAAGAGGCAGTTGTTCATGTGGATGACATTACCTGGGGTGACTCAACTGACAACGACGCTAACACAGAGGACATGGATTACCATCAGCCTCGTCCTGGATGTTCTCACCATCAAGACACTGTGACTAGTGTGACTTTGACGTTTCCAAGGAAGGTCATGGAATGTGATGTCATCTGCAATACAGCTGATCGTCTTGGTTTATCAGACAATCGAGTTACTGCCATGGTTTCTGCCACTTTGAAAGCTGGAGGGGCTGATCTGGATAACTTCGTCATCTCAACCTCAACAACACGTCGCAACAGAATGCTGTCCAGGTATAATATCAGCCAGAGTCACATGTCCAAGTTTTGTGAAAACCCCCCACAGTACGCTGCCTTACACTGGGATGGAAAGTTGCTCAAAGATGTCTTGGGCAGTGAACCTGGAAGTACCTCAGAGACTTTAGCTGTGCTAGTGTCTGGTCCACCTTCATACACTGAAGGAAAGTTATTGGGAGTACCTGTCATCGACAATTCTTCTGGCACAGCTCAGGCTGAGGCTTCAATGGATTTACTGGAGACATGGGAACTTACGGATAATGTTACTGCCCTTGTTTTTGACACTACATCCAGTAACAGTGGAGTTCACAGAGGAGCTGCCAAACTGCTAGAGAAAATGCTGAACAAAAAGGTGTTTTATCTGGCCTGTCGACATCACATCCTGGAAATCCTAGTAGGAGCAGTTTGGGAGAAGCTGTTTGGGAAGGTGAAGGGGCCAGATAATCCCTGGTTTGAGCATCTGAAGGATGTTTGGACGGACTTGTCCAAGGAAAACCCAAAGATGCTGGCTATCAACAGCAAATGGCTGAAGGAAAAGAAGAAGAACAGTGAAGAAATACTCCAAGACATTCTAACAGCAGAAAGGCTTCCAAGAGCCGACTACAGGGAAATGGCTGAACAGACAGTCATTGTTCTTGGAGGAACGCCTCCTCGAGGTATTCACTGGAGTCGACCAGGCGCCATTCATCAGGCCAGATGGATGGCCAGAAACCTGTACTCCATGAAAATGCTGATGTTTGCAGATCAACTTGAGTACGACGAAGACACTGTATCAAAGCTGGAAAGACTCAACACCTTCCTTGCGCTGTTCTACACTCCTGTATGGATGATGTCAATGTCTGCTGCAGATGCTCCCGTGAATGATCTAAGTCTAATCCAGGACATGTTGAAGTACAAGAAAACTGACCCAGAGCTTGCTGATGCAGTACTTAATAAGATGAAAAACCACAAATGGTACCTGACGCAGGAAGTCGTGCCATTTGCCCTGTTCAGCAGTAGATTGAGTGACACATTGAAGCACGACATTGCTGCCCAGTTACATGCCACTGAGAAGCCAGACAGCTTCAGAACAGGAAAGCCTCTATTCCAGAGAGTCACAGCTAAGACCACCCTGGTTGATCTCATTGGCCCAGAATCACATTTCCTGCTGGACACACTGAACATTGGATCCGAGTGGCTTCTGGAACCTGTCACGTCTTGGCCACAGAATGAGGACTACAGAAAAGCGTTGGACTATGTTAAGAATCTGAAAGCGGTGAATGACATTGCTGAACGTGGTGTCAAGATGATGAGCGACTTAGCAAATGTCATAACAACAGATGCCAAGCAAAGGGACTATCTCCTTCAAGCTGTGGAGTTCAACAGACGCCGCTTTGACAGCTTCAAGAAACAAACTCTCAACAACTGACTGTGTAAATGTCATTATGAAATTAATCATCATGTAATGCTTTCACTTCTTGATCGATTAGACTTGTGACAAAATGTTAATCTCAAATTTGTGTCATGAATAAGGCGCCTTGTCTGCCTTGAGTGTGAGAAAACGAATTTTGTGATATTTCTGAAATCTTTGTATGTACCAATGTGCCATTTCTTGTTCCAAGACTATCATAATTGTATAAGTTAGAAAGAGGATTAAAAACACTTTAATTTGGTGCCTATTTTGTTGCTCTATCTTGTTTAGATAAAAAGTTATAGTGCAAAACATGATTCAAGGGACCCCGGAACTGGTGCTTTTGGCCGATTTCAAGGCAGAAAACTTAAAGCTCCATGCGGCAATGCTTCCCAACAACCTAGGTCAAAATGGTTGTAATTTTCGGCCTTTTCAGGTCAAAAAGCATGGGAAAAAGTACAGAAACCTATGAAAATAAGAAAAAGTTGATTTTTGAACAGGGCTAATACAGAGCCTCAGGTGAGAAAAGATAATCGTAGAGCACCACCACGCTCTGTGCGTTTCAAAATCAGTGATTATGTATGACTGTCGCTTTCGGGGAATAAATTCGCGAAAGGATTTGAGCAAAGCTGGACTCGTGAGATTTTTAAAGTTAGAGCTGTGAGGCCTAAAGATGAGGTGATGATGTATTACGTTGAAGATTTGAATGGGGAAGAAATTGCAGGTGGCTTTTATGGCGACGATTTGCAGATAGTGACATTTAATTTAGAAAAAAGTTTTTAAAATTGGAAAAATTTTAAGAAGTAAAGGTTCAGGAATGAGAAAAATGTACCTGGTAAAGTGGCTAGGGTACCCAGAAAGCTTCAACACTTATATAAAAGCTGCTGCAAAAATGAAGCTTAAATAGTATTCAACATGGCGCCTAACAACTTCTACGTCACACTACCGTCCTCCGTCTCTCTCTCTGTACATCCCTGTCCAACTTTATAACAGAACTGCATAGGCCCATTGAATTGGGTACTATGCGTTCCCCCAGAGCAGGAAGGCCCAGTACTACACTACAGAAGTAACACTAGGGCTGGGTCATTATGACACAACCGAGGATATAGTGATAGACTGAAATGGGAGTCTGGAACTGGATACATATTTAGAAGGTACAGACTCCTCGAAATATCATGAGCTTTGGTACAAAGGAATATAGCGATACAGGGCTGAACTAGCCTTCACTGTTCGCACTGAAGAATTATTTTTTAATATAAGACGCAGTTGTCGGCACGATTTAGAAACATACTTCAATTGCCGATATGAGTTGTGAAGAACATTTTATAGTTGAAAAGGTCGGCGAGGAAAGATTAAATGCACGTTTGCAAAGAAATGTTTATAAACTTGAATTTAATGGTGATGTTGTAGCAAGCGATATCACCTTTGTGCGTGCTTTTGATTATATTCTATCCGTGTTTAAAGATTAAAGAACGTGATAGTTTTACACCCAATTGTAAAGTGGGTACAAAAAAAGTGTTAAAGGAGTTGAAAGCCCTTTATATTGAATATAGACCACCCCCCGCATACTTTGAGTGGTGAATTAATATTAAATATAATTTATTGTCAAGCACAGTATAAAGCAATGAGGATGTAATTGTGGACTCGATAACTTGTGAGTTTACTATTTTATTTAAGTGTGGTAGAAACTGTCCTTAAAGCAAGTATTTCCATTTTCCCATTTTTTATGCGTATATATATATATATATATATTTTTTTTTAATTGGGGTTGTTTAACCTCCTTCGCAACATCTAAGGTCATATGACGGAGGGGACCTACAGCTTAACGTGGGATCCGAACCACGGGTCGCTACATAATCTGGGCGTAGAGGACGGTCTCCCATCCAACTACTACCCAGACCCAATGTCGCTTAACTATATACATATATATACACACACACACATACATATATATACACACACATATACATACATATATATATATATATATATATATATATATATATTAAACAAGTGTTGCTTATACTGATTTTGGGAGCAAGTGTAGTTTACGTCCTCCTGTGGTGCCTAGTGTAGTTTACGTTCACCTACATCATCCTAGTGTAGTTTGCGTTCCCCAACTTTGTCCGCGTATAGCTAATCAAATATAACGAAAATATTACGACTTAACCTAACTAATCGTCAATTTATATATATATATATATATATATATATATATATATGCAGAAAAATCACAGAATAACACGTGATCTTATTAATAAGCAAACAACCACAGGGAAAAAGGAAAAAGAAAAACGAAATCCGAGCGCTTTCGTGATATATTCACATCTTCAGGGAAAAGAAAGAAATAGGAAATAGGAAAGCCATATTTCTTTCTTTTCCCTGAAGATGTGAATATATCACGAAAGCGCACGGATTTCGTGTTTCTTTTTCCTTTTTCCCTGTGGTTGTTTGCTTATATATAAATTGACGATTGGTTAAGTTAATTCGTAATATTGGCGCACCTAAAGGAAACGCACCCTAGGATTGTTCTTATTTGGGCTTAAATTTAAAATCTTGCGATTTTTTTTAATGTACTCTCGGATATTGTGCGAATAGCCATAAAAACTAATCCTATAAAGTTTGAGAGCGATCGCACAATTTTTACTACTTCCTTCGGATACTTTTGTATTCTTCCCCGGGTGAATGCACCCTCGGATATTGTGCGAATAGCTATAAAAACTAATCCTGTAAAGTTTGAGAGTGATCGCATAATTTTTACTACTTCCCCCGGATACTTTTGTATTCTCCCCGGGTGAATCATAGGATAGTGTTGTACGTTTTTTGAAAATTGTCGTTGTGGAATGCCGTTGGATGGAAGTGATATCTTCGGCATGTCAGTACTTTGTACTTAAATTGTATACTAGGTACTCCTCTACTAGAGTATTAGCCTCTCAATGAGGGGAGTTTCATGGGCGCCCATCTCAGAGCATTTGTAAATGAAATTTTAGGATACTGGGCGACAAGGAATTTTCAAAATTTGTAAAAATAGCATTGTCTTGGGAGTTGTATTGGGAGCATTGTCTTGGAAACCATATAATTACATATAATACATGCACATATGCCACAATTAGAACTGTTTATCCTAAATGCAAATATGAAATTTACATTGAATATCTATATATAGATAATGCTAGTGTTATTTCAAACCACACGAGGATGGTGGCCTGAGTAGGGAACATCCGGATCCATAGTATCCTTAATGCTTAATCCCCCTCCCACTTCCCGATCTGCCTTTGTCGCCCAGTATGAAAAGCTTAGAAAATGCTCTGGCCCATCTCCCACTCATTGTTGCCTAGTTTGCAGAAGTCACGGTGGACTTGCGGGAGTCAGGGTAGCGCTGGCGGTGCGCCTTGACGACCTGGAGGAGGAACTGACGCTGGTCCTCGTCCTTTGTCAGTGCCAAGTTGTAGTCCTGCATCATAGCGACGTCGGGCTCGGCGAAGTCGTTAGTGACGCGGAGACTCGCCACCCTCTGCGCGGCGGTGACATACCTTGGGTCACTGGGTCACTCCGCTGGGTCGGAGGACAAGAAGGCGCCGTCGATGCCGAGCACGTGGAACAAGAGCCTCGATGACTGGGTGACGAATCCGCGAGGGTTTTGCCGTTCACCACAGCCGACTTCGGCTCGACGACGACGCGCTTCAGGGGGCTGTCCGAGCCCTCCTGCTCCCCGAGCGCCTTCACCATCATCCTCTTTGTCTCCGCAGATATGTTGTCGTTGAAGAAGGCGAGCGACACGAGTGGCTCGCTCAGATACCACTGGTGCTGGCGCGCGAAGCCGTCGGCCAGAACCTTGGCAAGCGCCTTGTCCTCGTAACCGACGAGGTCCTGGAGGAGGGCAAGGTCGTTCGCCGGGGCGGCGACGGGGTTCGGTGAAGCGAACCAGGCCGGGACGTAGAGGGCAAGGGCGAAGTTGATGAATCGCCTGAGACCGGTCCGCTCCCGCGCGGTGAGGACCAACTGTTCGCGGAACAGGAACATCTTGAGGCAATAAATGTCCTCCGCCATCCAGCGCGCGCGATGGAGGGCGCCTGGGCGCATGAACCGGATGCCGCGCGTGGGCACGCCGCCGAGGACGATAATGGAAAGCTCCAAGAGCTCGCGGTAGTCATCGCGCGGCTTCTGTTGGGAGAGGTGGAAATGGTAGTGGGCGATAAGGTCGTCGCGCGCGTCCATGAGGGCCGCCGTGGCCTCCTCGTCGTCGATGACCAGGTGGCGCTCGGTGTTAATGGAATGCCACCGTTCCTTGAATAGCTTGAAGAGCTGGACGTTGGGACCGGAGGAGGCGCGGAAACACTCGCCGAACGCCCTGGCGGCGACGAGTTCGAGCATGTGGTGGCGGCAGGCAAGTTTGAGCAGATCCTTGCCCAGCTTCTGTTTGATGAGCACGCAGGCGCCCGCGCGTGCGACGGTGTTGGACGCCGTCGTATCGAAGCTCAGGCCGGCGACGCGGTTTGCGATGTCCCAGTCCTCCAACGCCTCGACGACAGCGTCCGCCATTGCTTGACCAGTGCCAGTGGCGAGCTTTGGGACAGCGAGGAGCTTGGCGACTTCTTCGCCGGAGAAAAGGACGGCAGCCGTTCGACGTTGTCCGCGCCTCCCATCACGTCGGCCACCAGCTTCCCGTCCCAGTGTACGATGAGCAGGTTGTCAGGCGCAAATGCCCGCTTGATGACGGCGGCAGCTTCTTTGCGGTGCTTGATGCGCGAGTGGTAGAACGACGACCGGTTGACGGTGAGTTCCGTAACATTGTGCCCAAGAACCTCGGCAATCGCCGCCACGACGCGGACCGCCTTGTTGACTGTGATGTGCGCGCGGTTGAGCGCGGCGACCACCTTCGGTGTGATGACCTGCTGTCGCCCGCGGCGTTTCGGCGGCGACGGTCTGGCGGCGTTGGATGTCGACGGCTGGGCGTGGGCGTCGTTGCTTTGTCGAGGGCGCCGTGGGCTGCCCTCGCTGGAGCTGGAGTCCAGTTTGAGTTTGGTCACTTCCACCTCAGCGTGCCTTCCGTTCTGCCTCCTTCTGGCACGCGCGATCCTCTGCGATACATGCACCTGTCGCTCCTCACGCTCGGCGAGGAGGCGGTCGACGCCCGAGCATCGCCCCTAGCTGACCGTAATCGCGCTGGGCCAGGAGAAACGCCTTGTCCCCTGAATGACGAGCATCTTCAGCGCGTTCCCGTGGGCGATGTCGAATAGATTGTTGAGACCGCGCGTCTAGGCGTTCCGCTTGTTCACGAGGAACGGCTTGGTCGCCTGCGTTTTCTTGCGCATCAGGTTTTTCCACTCCTCGTGCAATTTGATGAGCTTCTGGGCGCAACGATGATGAATGAAGGTCGGGATCCGGGCGATTTCCCAAACTCGCGGACTTCGTTGATGACGACATCAGCCGCCTTCCGTATTGTCCTGTTTACCGATGATGTGCATATGGAAGAAGCGGCGCAGGACCTCTCCTTTCGACGGTAACTTTGAGCCGTCAGGGACTCAGATGGGTGGCCTACCAGAAACACCTTGGTTGACTTCCGCATCGTACGCTTAACAGTTGCAGTCGACGACATGATTTCAAGTCTGTGAAGGAAAAATTTTAAAACTTATTAGAAAAATAGACACCTTATAACATGGAATATAACGATTAATATAAATTAATGACATAGATTTAAATAATGAATTAAAATGAAATGATATAAAATTAAAATATGATTCCCTCGCTAGCAAGCTAACATTGTCATCTACAAGTTTACTTTTCCACAATTTATTTGAGAAATGAATACCTTGGAGGCTTGGCTTCTAGGTCTATAAGGCAAGACGAAACTAAAATATCTGCACAACCGACTCCGACGCTAGGATGGCAATAACTGAGTTACTGCGTAATATTATTTACTAAAACCGAACGCATTAGGAGGCGGAGCAATCGAAGAAGCAACCCAAAAGTTCATCGAGTTCACAGGGGAGAGAATACAAAAATGCCCAGGGGAGGTTTTAAAAATTATCCGATTGCTCTCAAATTTCACATGATTTGTTTTTATGGCTATTCGCACAATATCCGGGGGCGCAGTCATAACAATTAAAAAGTCGCAAATAAGAACCCTAAAGCACCCCTGTGTAATTTCCTTATTTATGGTCAGATTTTTATAAAATTTTCAATAAAGAGGTTTTCAAATACTAACCGGGCTTTCAATGTTATTCCGATATCCGCCACTGAAGGCCCGTTAAGTCAACTGTATGCCCGGTTAGGTCAACTGTATGCCCTTGACAATTGGTTAGGTTAAGTCGTGTTATTTTCGTTAAAACTAACGAAAATGACACAACTTAACCTAACCAATTGTCAAACGCAAACAGTTGACCTAACCGGGCCTTCAACGGCGGACATCGAAATAACATTCAAGGCCAGGTTAGGTCAACTAACTGTATGCCCGTTTTTTTTTTTTTTTTTTTTTTTAAACATTTAAAAAAAAATGTCAAATTTTTTTCAAAAATTGTGTACGTTATTCCGATGTCCGCCTTGAAAACCTCTATATTGGAATTTCATAAAAATCTGACGATAAATAAAGAAATTACACAGGGCGTGCTTTTGATTTAGGTGCGCTGTAATATTTTCGATAGTTTTGACGGTAGTAGTATGGTCGCAAAAGGAGAGAGTGTAGTGCAATTGCAAATGTTGATCAATGTTGCAAAGGAAATGTTACATAAGGTTATGCAACAAGTGGGAGGGGGAATGTTGGGTGGGAAGGGGAATGTTGCAAGGTGTTATGCAACAATGGGGGAGGGGGAACGTTGCAAGAGCAACAAGGGGTTATGCAACTTGGAGGCGGAGTTATCCCCGAAGTTGCAATGAACTCCCGCTGGGGGAGACCTCTTTCGATGAGAAGTTGGGACGGCCTCACCCCCCAAAGGGGTATGCCTAACCTAAGAGAGTGAGGAGAAGGAGAGCGAGGAAGAGAGGTGTTCGCTTGGCAGGAGCCAAGCGCATATTAAGACATCACCGAGCGGCCGCTGTCTTATAGGCCCTTAATCAGCCAGTTGGCTTAACCAGACAGTGCCTCCAGGCATTATCAGCCAGTTGGCACAGTGTATACTTCGTTTGGGCACGTACACACCCGCCTATACGCCCATAAAATATTACGCACACACGATTATATGCGTCGGATTCGAGAACCGGTAGCGGCGCGTCCTTCCAAGGTTGGGAGACAAATGGTAGAGAGGGTAACCTAATGATCCGTGTTAACCTGTAGGTCTCAGGTGGAGTGTAAACAACCTTTCACGATTGGTAGATAAGTAGGTAACCAGTCTCCCTCTCGCTCTCTCTATCTCTCCCCCTCTCGCTCTCTCCCTTTCCCTCTCTCTCTCTCTCCCTCTCGCCCTCTCCGGGACGAGTTTATGGTGCTGCAGTCTGCTGCCATACCCTCAAAACCGGTCACCCCTGCTTCAACGCAGCCTAAGTGGTTCAATCGTGGCATCGCTTCGGCTATCCGAAATAGGAAAGTAGCGTATAGGAGGGCGAAGGCCAATCGTTCCCACGAGAACACTGAAGCGTATGTCCGCCTGTGTAGGGAAGTGAAGGCGAAGGTTAGACTAGCGAAACGTAACGAAGAACTACGGGTGGCAAGCCTCTGCAAGGGGAACCCTAAGGAGTTCTTCAGTTATGTTATTAGTAGAAAGCCCATTAGAAGCATGATAGGTCCTTTAAAGGACGGAAGCGGCGTTCTGCGGACCTCCGACGCGGACATCGCTAATGTGCTTAATGAGTACTTTGCGGGAGTGTTCACCAGGGAGGATACCCGCGTCATCCCCGAGCCAGCTGTGAGGCACGAAGGTGCTGGCCTGGATAGTGTTAGATGTACCGCGACAGTCGTTGCTCATAGAATAGACAAACTGAGCGCGTTTAAGGCTCCTGGGCCAGACCAGTTTCTGCACAGTGTTTTGCGAGAAGTGCGCGACCAGGTGGCTCCGCACCTGGCTACAGTCTTCAACAAATCGTTGGTGATGGGCCAGGTGCCTGGTGACTGGAGGGAGGCCAACGTGACCCCTATCTTCAAGAAAGGGGATCACGAAAGTCCAGGGAACTATCGTCCTATTAGTCTCACTTCAGTTGTAGGTAAATTATTAGAAAGGATAATAGCTGATAGAATCGTTGACCATTTGGATTCCTACAAGCTGCTTGGGGACTCCCAACATGGGTTTAGACGGCATAGGTCGTGTCTCACCAACTTGCTCGAGTTTTTCCACGTCATGTTGAGTGAGTACGATAAGAGTAGGGCGATTGATATACTTTATCTCGACTTTCAGAAAGCCTTTGATAAGGTACCTCACCGCCGGCTAATGGCGAAAGTGCGCACGCTGGGTATCGGTGGGGAAATAGGTAGGTGGATTGAAAACTGGCTGAGGAATAGGCGGCAGAGGGTGGTAATTAAAGGGGCTAGTTCGGGTTGGGCCTCGGTCACTAGTGGGGTTCCTCAGGGTTCCGTTTTGGGGCCACTGTTGTTTATCATTTACATAAATGATATCGACGGTGGCATCGTCAGTCGGATCGCCAAATTCGCTGATGACACCAAGCTTGGGGCCAATGTTGGGACGCCCGAAGCGATCGAGGAACTGCGTGCGGACCTAGGTAGGATAGGAGAGTGGTCCGAAAAATGGCAAATGCCGTTTAACTTGGGTAAATGCAAAGTGATGCACATTGGCTACGCCAATCCCAAGTCGGACTACTCGATGTTGGGCAGTAATATCGAGGTGACTGATTTAGAAAAGGACTTGGGTGTGCTAATTAGCAGCGACCTTAAGTTTACGAAACATGTGTAGAGGTGGAAAAGAAAGCCCAGAAACTATTGGGTTATATCAGGAGGCAATTTCAGTTTCGGAACAAGGAGATTGTGCTCTCACTGTACAATTCCCTTGTTCGGCCGTACCTGGAGTATGCTGTGCAGTTCTGGTCGCCCACCATCAGGAAAGATATTGAGAGGCTGGAGCGAGTGCAGGCGAGGGCCACAAAGTTGATCCCTTCCGTTAGGCATATGGGCTACCATCGACGATTACGCGCCCTGAACTTGTTTTCGCTTGAAACTCGGAGGCTGCGTGGTCAACTGATCGAGGTTTTCAGCTCTTACGAGGGTTCAACGATGTCGATTTTAGAAGTATGTTTAGTTTAAATGATACCCAACTCGCAACAATGGTTGGAAGTTGGATTTGAAACGGTTTAGGACTAGTTTGTGTGGGAATTACGTTACGTATAAGATCTGTGACACATGAACAGTTACCTTCGAAGTTGTGAACAGTTCCTCTGTGGATCAGTTCAAGAAAGGTTAGACGAAATCTTGCACACTATTTGAGTGTGTAAAGACATTTAGGACCTCAGTCTGCGGAAATTTCTTTTCCTATAAATAGTTAATATCTGGAACCAACTTCCCTCAGAGGTTGTTTCCAGTCAAAGTGTAAATCTGTTTAAAATAGGCTAGACAAAGTACTGAACACACTCATAGTTTAAGATTAAAACCTCAGAAAACTCTGCAGGAGTTCGTTTGCTCGGTCTCTGTGAGCAAGCTAAATATAGACTATTTATATATTCTCCACTTTCCTGTAAAATTTCCTTGGCTACTTTTCCAGGGTCAAGGTAGTTTCTTCAACCTTTTTCCGTACCTGCCTCTGGCAGGGAGGGAGCGGAGGTGGGGAGAGAGCCTTCTACTTTTCTATCCAGTTTTCTACTACTGCTAGCATAGTTGAAAGACAAAATTTTCCCTGGCACCCGTTGCCATTGGTACCTCCTCGGTATGGGCCGCAAGGCCTTTTGAGGTACTTCTTTTCCTTGTAACTCCTTGTAACTCTCTCTCTCTCTCTCTCTCTCTCTCTCTCTCTCTCTTCTTTCCCCGCAGGGGGTATAAAGGTTATGCACAGTCCTTCTGGGTGTTGTAAACTTTATACTTGGGGTGTGACCGCCCTCCGGTCCCGAGTCGTGGGATTCTAGAGAAATTGGCTGCCAATTCCTTTAGGTTCTCTCTCTTTCGGGAGGGCGGTGAAGTCTGTTGTACAAACCTGTCCCGTGGGTTACTAGGACCCCTTCCCATCCCACTCTGTCCTTTTAGCTTAGGTTAGGGATGTTCTCCTCTGACTGCAAAAAAAAAAAAAAAAACTTTTAGTATTGTCTTTTTCTCTACTGTTACGATTAGGACGCTACTGCTATCTCATGCGTGGAAGAGAGGCTTGGAACCTCTATAAATAACACCATTTAACTTCAGTTGTAGGTAATATTTAGAGGGGATAATAGCGAGTAGGATTGTTGACCATTTGGATTCCTACAAGCTACTTGGGACTCCAACATGGGTTTAGACGGCATAGGTCGTGTCTCACCATCATGCTCGAGTTTTTCTACGTCATGTTGAGTGAGTATGATAAGAGGGCGATTGATTAGAAGGCCTTTGATAAGGTACCTCACCGCCGGCTAATGGCCGAAGTGCGCGCGCTGGGTATTGGTGGGGAAATAGGTAGGTGGATTGGAAACTGGCGAAAAATGCCACAAAGTTAATCCCTTTCGTTAGGCATATGGGCTACACTCGACGCTTACGTAATGCGGGTTCAAAGATGTCGATTTTAGAAGCATGTTTAGTTCAAATGATAACCCAACTCGCACAATGGTTAGAAGTTGGATTAGAAACGACTAGTATATGTGGGAATTACTTTAACACGTTGATAGTTTAATATTAAAACATAAGAAAACTCTGCAGGAGTTCGCTTGCACGGTGTCTCTGTGAGCAAGGTAATATAGAGCTATTTATATATTCTCCACTTTCCTGTAAAATTTCCTTGGCTACTTTTCCAGGGTCAAGGTATTTTCTTCAACCTTTTTCCGTACCTGCCTCTGGCAGGGAGGGAGCGGAGGGTGGGGAGAGAGCCTTCTACTTTTCTATCCAGTTTTCTACTACTGCTAGGATAGTTGAAAGAAAAATAAACTTTTAATAACAGGAACAGTTCCTCGGTGGATCAGTTCAAGAAAAGGTTAGACCAAATGTTGCACACTATTTGAGTGTGTAGAAAATTTTCCCTGGCACCCGTTGCCATTGGTACCTCCTCGGTATGGGCCGCAAGGCCTTTTGAGGTACTTCTTTTCCTTGTAACTCCTTGTAACTCTCTCTCTCTCTCTCTCTCTCTCTCAGTGGGTCAACGAGCCTACACGAGGCGAAAGCGTTCTAGACTTAGTATTCACGACCGAAGACAACCTCGTCACTGGCCTCACCGTTGACGAATCGTTGGGCGGGAGTGATCACGGTCTTATTAGGTTCCGTGTGTGCGTCCCTCGGGTGAAGCGTAGTAACTCGAGAGGCAGTAAGCTCGATCTCCGGCGGGCGAACTTTGTTAGCCTCAGGGATAGCGTAGCAGAGATGGGGTTAGAGGTTGGCGGCGATGTTGAGGGAGTGTGGAGTGCATTCAGGGATGAGTTTATGGTGCTGCAGTCTGCTGCCATACCCTCAAAACCGGTCACCCCTGCTTCAACGCAGCCTAAGTGGTTCAATCGTGACATTGCTTCGGCTATCCGAAATAGGAAAGTAGCGTGTAGGAGGGCGAAGGCCAATCGTTCCCATGAGAACACTTTAGCGTATGTCCGCCTGTGTAGGGAAGTGAAGGCGAAGGTTAGGCTAGCGAAACGTAACGAAGAACTACGGGTGGCAAGCCTCTGCAAGGGGAACCCTAAGGAGTTCTTCAGTTATGTTAATAGTAAAAAGCCCATTAGAAGCGGCGTTCTGCGGACCTCGGACGCGGACATTGCCAATGTGCTTAATGAGTACTTTGCGGGAGTGTTCACCAGGGAGGAAACCCGCATCATCCCCGAGCCAGGTGTGAGGCACGAAGGTGCTGGCCTGGATAATGTTCGATGTACCGCGACAGTCGTTGCCGATAGAATAGACAAACTGAGCGCGTTTAAGGCTCCTGGGCCAGACCAGTTTCTCCCCAGAGTGTTGCGGGAGAAGCGCGACCAGGTGGCTCCCCACCTGGCTACAGTCTTCAAGAAATCGTTGGAGACGGGCCAGGTGCCTGGTGACTGGAGGGAAGCCAACGTGACCCCTATCTTTAAGAAAGGGGATCACGAAAGTCGAGGGAACTATCGTCCCATTAGTCTCACTTCAGTTGTAGGTAAATTATTAGAGGGGATAATAGCGGATAGGATCGTTGACCATTTGGATTCCCACAAGCTGCTTGGGGACTCCCAACATGGTTTAGACGGCATAGGTCGTGTCTCACCTACTTGCTCGAGTTTTTTCCACGTCATGTTGGGTGAGTACGATAAGAGTAGGGCGATTGATATACTTTATCTCGACTTTCAGAAAGCCTTTGATAAGGTACCTCACCGCCGGCTAATGGCGAAAGTGCGCGCGCTGGGTA
The DNA here is from genome assembly GCA_023014485.1 of Bathynomus jamesi. Lineage (NCBI taxonomy): Eukaryota > Metazoa > Arthropoda > Malacostraca > Isopoda > Cirolanidae > Bathynomus > Bathynomus jamesi. Next base: position 96,079 of record JAJOZX010010652.1, on the reverse strand, counting down.
TCGGTGGGGAAATAGGTAGGTGGCTTGAAAACTGGTTGAAGAATAGGCGGCAGAGGGTTGTAATTAAAGGTGCTAGTTCGGGTTGGGCCTCGGTCACTAGTGGGGTTCCTCAGGGTTCCGTTTTGTGGCCGCTGTTGTTTATCATTTACATAAATGATATCGACGGTGGCATCGTCAGTCGGATCGCCAAATTCGCTGATGACACCAAGCTTGGGGCCAATGTTGGGACGCCCTAAGCGATCGAGGAACTGCGTGCGGACCTAGGTAGGATAGGAGAGTGGTCCGAAAAATGGCAAATGCCGTTTAACTTGGGTAAATGCAAAGTGATGCACATTGGCTACGCCAATCCCAAGTCGGACTACTCGATGTTGGGTAGTAATATCGAGGTGACTGATTTAGAAAAGGACTTGGGTGTGCTAATTAGCAGCGACCTTAAGTTTACGAAACAGTGCGTAGAGGTGGAAAAGAAAGCCCAGAAACTATTGGGTTATATCAGGAGGCAATTTCAGTTTCGGAACAAGGAGATTGTGCTCTCACTGTACAATTCCCTTGTTCGGCCGCACCTGGAGTATGCTGTGCAGTTCTGGTCGCCCACCCTCAGGAAAGATATTGAGAGGCTGGAGCGAGTGCAGGCGAGGGCCACAAAGTTAATCCCTTCCGTTAGGCATATGGGCTACAATCGACGGTTACGCGCCCTGAACTTGTTTTCGCTTGAAACTCGGAGGCTGCGCGGTCAACTGATCGAAGTTTTCAAGCTCTTACGCGGGTTCAACGATGTCGATTTTAGAAGTATGTTTAGTTTAAATGATAACCCAACTCGCAACAATGGTTGGAAGTTGGATTTGAAACGGTTTAGGACTAGTGTGTGTGGGAATTACTTTACGTATAAGATCTGTGACACATGGAACACGTTACCTTCGGAAGTTGTGAACAGTTCCTCTGTGGATCAGTTCAAGAAAAGGGTAGACCAAATCTTGCACACTATTTGAGTGTGTAAAGACATTTAGGACCTCAGTCTGCGGAAATTTCTTTTCCTATAAAATAGTTAATATCTGGAACCAACTTCCCTCAGAGGTTGTTTCCAGTCAAAGTGTAAATCTGTTTACAAATAGGCTAGACAAAGTACTGAACACACTCATAGTTTAAGATTAAAACCTCAGAAAACTCTGCAGGAGTTCGCTTGCTCGGTGTCTCTGTGAGCAAGCTAAATATAGAGCTATTTATATATTCTCCACTTTCCTGTAAAATTTCCTTGGCTACTTTTCCAGGGTCAAGGTATTTTCTTCAACCTTTTTCCGTACCTGCCTCTGGCAGGGAGGGAGCGGAGGGTGGGGAGAGAGCCGTCTACTTTTCTATCCAGTTTTCTACTACTGCTAGGATAGTTGAAAGAAAAATAAACTTTTACAAAATTTTCCCTGGCACCCGTTGCCATTGTACCCCTCGGTATGGGCCGCAAGGCCTTTTGAGGTACTTCTTTTCCTTGTAACTCCTTGTAACTCTCTCTCTCTCTCTCTCTCTCTCTCTCTCTATATATATATATATATTATTATTTTCAGTTTTAGATGACTCTAAAAAAAAACGCAGATATATATATATATATAAATAGTTAACATTTCATGTTACCAATTTATTAATAACCTTCGAACGAATTAAAAGCGCACACATATTATACACATACAATTATTGCACACACCAACTATATAAACGTTCATAGAAGCTCGGAAACAACTCCCTCCGTCGTTTACACATGTACGCCCATACAAACTCGGAAACATTCCCATCCGTCGTTTACACACTGATATCTGGGCGATTGCGCGCACCCAAATTAATTTAAACTAGATTTTATGAAAGATCGTCTTACCTATATAAACCAAGAAAGAGCTGAACACCCAAGAAACGCACACAAACGCTCATACACTCCCTGACTATACGCCCATAAAGCCCCTATTACATATTACACACACACAGTTATATATACTAATTACTTATTTATAGTTGAGTTTCGAGAGAGAGAGAGAGCTAAACCCCAAAATGTGCACACAAACGCACATAGACTCTGCATTATTACACACTCAATTTCTTATCATTTTTCTTTATTTTCTCCTAACAACATATTACGATTAAGATAGCTTCCTAAGGACCTCAGAAACGTTACAGGGGTAACAGTTGAAGTCTTCAAGAGAAGACTAGATGCCTGGCATAGGACGGTACCAGATGAGCAGGGTGTACCTGGCTATGTGCGGTGGGGAGCGGAAGTGAGCAACTCGCTCCTCCACCAAGCCAGGCCTAGAGGCGGGGACCACCAGCTTGACCTCCGTGTGAAGAGAGACCAAGCAGAGGGACACTAACAAAATGGTCAGAAGACAATATGACATTTAACACCGAGAAATATCAGCTCTTGAGATATGGTAGAAATGAGAAAATTGAACAGATTGCATATTATGCCAGATGAGCCGCGTGTACATGACAATGTACGGTGGACGGCGCAAGAGAGCAACGCGCTCCTCCACCAAGCGGTCATGTGTGACGGAGAGCGCAAGAGAGCAACTCGCTCCTCCACCAAGACAGGTCTAGAGGCCGGACCACCAGCTTGACCTGCGTGTGAAGAGAGGCCGAGCAGAGGGGGACACTAACAAATGGTCAGCATACAACAATAGGGCATTTAACACAGAGAAATTTCAACTCTTGAGATATGGTAGAAATGAAGAAATTAGGCTGCATATTAGGCCAGATGAGCCGGGTGTACGTGACTATGTGCGGTGGAGAGCGCAAAAGCGACTCACTCCTTCACCAAGCCAATCCTAGAGGCAGGGACTACCAGCTCGACCTTCGTGTAAAGAGAGAACGACACGCGGAAACGCATCGTGGTATACACACATTTTATTCATGCAGTTAACCGTGATTCACTGTCGTCAATTGAGTTAACATGACCTACTAATTGTTACCATCATGCACTTATCCGTGATCGTGGCATGGAGTTAACCGCGACTTGGAGGTGTTTACATTCGCGGGTCCCTCCCGCCATACCGCCAAAATGCGCCTCAATCAGTGTCTCTCAGCGCGACTAAAGGCAATATTACGAACGAAATTATCAAAACGCAAAGAGAAAAATCGGCGAGTGGTACCAAACCTCAAACTAAACCTAATAACCAACCAAACAACGCTGGACAATAGAAAAGGCAGAATCTGTTGTGTTCCCAAACTAAAGACCTGACAAGGGAACTTCCCCAACACTGAAGGAAAATAGCTTGGTTGTCAGGGGATCAAGACTTTTAACCAGCCTCCTAAGGACCTTAGAAACGTTACAGGAAACAAAGTTGAAGTCTTCAAGAGAAGACTAGATGCCTGGCACAGGACGGTACCAGATGAACCGGTGTACCTGGGTACTGCGGCGGAGAGAGCAGCTCGCTCCTACAACAAGCCAGGCATAAAGACGGTGCCAACAGCTTGACCTCCGGGTGAAGAGAGGCCGAGCAGAGGGGGACACTAACAAATGGTCAGAAGACAATAATAGGGCAATTAACACCGAGAAATTTCAACTCTTGAGATATGGTAGAAATGAAGAAATTAAACAGACTGAATATTAGACCATATGAGCCGGGTGTATATGACTATGTGCGGTGGAGAGCGCAAGAGAGAGAGACATGTCTCTGAGTTACTCCTTGCCTTTCACACCCCTCACAGTTTCTAAGAATCATAAAATCGGGGATCTTTCTTGTCAATACTTTAAAACCAAGTTTTAAAGAGTTTTAAAGTCTCGCTAATAAAGGTCCCATTTGTGATTCTTAAAAGTTATGAGGGGTGGGAAACGCAAGGGGTAACTCAGACATACCTGTAGCCAGCTTCACAACGGCCTACGCCCGTATCAAGCTTTGGGGACTACTGCACTCTCTTGGGCGGAAAGCCATAATACTGCAGCATAATAGTAACAGTAACCCGGACCGTAATGATACATCCTGGGATATTGTCAGAGACTTAAATGATCGTATCTCATGACCGCCACAACAGTCAAAGTTGAGGTCTTCAAAAGAGGCTACATGATTGTCTCAGTACAATACCAGATGCGCCGGGTGTACCTTGTTATGTACGGATGAGAGTGCGAGAGCATCTCGCACCTTCACCTGGGTGCAATATGCAGTAGGGTGTGTCAATTTTGTCAACTTTTATCAAATCAATTTTGGTAGTGAAAATATAGTCTTTTCATGTAAAAACTTGAAATTGGCCGACCAAAATGAAATAACATAACCCTTACCTACATCAATTTTACCTTAAAGTTTCAGAAATTGACTCTTTTACTAAATAATAGGACATAAATTGATTAACTATTCATCTGTCACAGAATTATCCCACTGATCGCATATGGAGTGTTTTCAAGGTCATATAGTTGTTGTACAATGTACGAGTCACAACATGAATAGAACTGTCCCTCACTCTCAGTCCTCAGTTGCCTCTTAGATGTCATAGACGGTGGTTTGCTGTTATTGCTCTTGTACCTACTTCATAGTTATTCTACTAGACGAATACTACTATTTAACTGTAAGTATGGATTATTGATTATTACAATTATTTATTATTATCATATTCTTCTGTCTAATTATGTTGTAATCACATGAAATATTTTTGTATTAAACTTTAGAACATCGAATGACTAAACTTTGAAACATCGTAATTGATATAAAATACTTAAATGTTTTTCTTTCTTTTCAGATATTTCTAAGATGCCAAAATTGAAGACAAGAGGTCAGTCGTCATGCCACTTGAGCCTGTTAGTCGGTACAGGCAAGGAGCTTCCCGTATCAGAACTACCAACAGTGCGAGACATGCTGAGACTAGGGTTACTCCTTCGTGAACAAAATACAAAGGATAGAAGGAACTACACAGAGAAAGAGCTCATAAGGGACATGATTCCCCCTCTTCTGCATCAGTGGAAAAAAGCTAATGTGTTATTCAAACCACCTGTACTTAATCAGTATAGAACTATTGAGCTAAAATTAACAAAGCTGTGGCACAAAGCAGTTGAGACATCACTTGGTAAAGGAAAACTAGCAAAGAAAAATAAATTTTTGCACACACTTGATACTCTTCTTGACATTTTTAACTGCCAGTGTCCCATAGAGTTGTGTTCTGAAGCCAATTGTTCTCCCTCATGCAGAAGAGGACCTCACCCTCACATTGATTGTCGCTGTCCTCGTGAGAAGAAGATCCCTGTTTTGGAGCTGCCTTTCATAAAGGCGCAGAGAACAAAGGCAGGAGGCCAAGGAAGTATGCAGATTGGTTCGGCAGATTATTCAGAAACCAAAAAACAGATTGTTATTGCTAAGAAAAAAGAGAAAATCCGAGAGTGGGAAGAAAGGAAGAAAAAGAAGAGTGAAGAAGCCACCCAAAGAGATGAAGAGCTCTATCAAGAGGTTTCTCACTTCTTTGAAAGCTCTTCAGATGAACAGAAAGAAGCAACATCAGATGATAGCTCCAAAATGCCATCTGAACCTTCGCCGAAGAAAATGAAATACAACACTAAAGATATCTCAAACATTGCCCTTGCCAGTATTCGCCACCATACGGGGCTACGAGAGACTGCAGAGATTGCCACTGCCGCTTGGATAGATGCAGGCCTCATCAGCCGAGAGGATACATCCTTAGTGATAGATCATAATAAGATAAGAAGAGCACAAGAAAAAATAATGAAGGAAATATCTGATCAGCATGAAAAAGATTTGAAGGAGGAAGGTCTCTCTTGCCTTTTGTTTGATGGAAGAAGAGATGACACAAAAGTTCTCCTAGAGGTAGGGAATGGACAGAAAGTTTCCCGGTCTCATCAAAGAAGAACACTACTCTGTGTGTTCCGAATCTGGTGGCCGCTATTTGTTCCACTTTGTTCCTGAAGCAGAAGTAGAAGGCAAGAAACATGCACAGGCAATTGCTGATCAAATAATATATTGACTTCAAGAAAGAAGACTTGACAGTTCACTGCAGGCCGTTGGTGGAGACTCAACTGCGGTAAACACTAGATGGCAGGGCGGTGTTATGACGCATTTAGAGAAAAAACTTGGAAGAAGGCTTGTTTGGATTGTATGTGATT